>JAOTQR010078784.1:0-11042 GCA_025774065.1 Solanum ossicruentum
AATTTATGTTTTATAAGTTTCATGATTTTTACATGATTTATAAAATGAATTGCTATTTAATGACTTGAATTTGCATTTGGAAAAAGTCCTTTTACATGATATGATACCGAAATAGTTATATATATTTTATAAGACAAGTATATTGAAATTGAAATGATTACATTGAAAGGATGTGATGTTTACTTGATATATAAGTACTTATACATGTGTTTTTCATTAATTTTTTACATGATATAATTATAATATTTACATATTTTGTACTGCTTTGGAAAAGCTAATATGGTTTATAAAGAAAAGTTTTAATGGGAGTAGACCTTGATGAATCCCGTAGCTAACGGCAGGTTCGTTAGAGCTAGTGCACCTTGTATTATCGATTACAGATAGAGCCCTCGCTAGTGGGAATGTAGAACTAACATATCTTTATCGATACCCCTCGAGGAGGGATTTCCGATATGAAAGTTACAAGTTACCATCTATTCTTTTAAGAAGATAGACATACAGATTACCGATTACATGATTCATTCTTGGAAACCTCCCGAATATATACATATGATTTGACTTGCTTATATGAGACAACAAGATTGATTATGGCTATTGATTTTTGAAAGATCATTTATTACATGTTCTTGATTATCCTCTTAGCATATTTTCTAACTTGTCTCTTATTAAAATGGTTGTGGTTATTATTTTTACTCTCTGAGCTAGCATCAGACTCCTCGCTATATATATATATTTCTTTCCAGAGAATACATATGATAATGGTGAGGATTTAGTTAGCTAAAGGTAGCAAGTTGATTTCCGTGGTGAGTCCCACACTCGTTCGTGTGGGAAATGAGTTATTCGTTGTTATGGACTATTTTCTTTTTGAATTCTTAGAGTCGCTCCATAGTCATTTATTTTGTTAGAGACATGAAAACTCTTTTGTCGTCTTAGATGTGTGATGGATTTTGAGTTTCTCCCTGTTGTTGGAGATGAGTTAGTCTTTTGCTTATAGAATAGACTGAAAAAATATATTGTATCTTGCTTTGAATATTCTGAAGTTGTGTTGTTGGTTCTGAGATAGGCTAAAATTTTTGATTGGCCTAAAAATAGAGGAAACTCTACCACCGATTTTCTATAGAATTCTCGTAAGGCTTGCTTTGGGATCTTTCCCTTAACACCGGTCATGATCCTAAACTGGGTCGTGACAAAGAAGGTATCAGAGGCTAGGTTATTCCTATGACTATGGAGCACACTTTAGTAGTATAATCTCAATTATAGTTATGAAGACAGTCATTTCTATAATCGTGATTCTGCGAGGACGTGATAGGATGTTTCTTGTCCTTCCTTCTTATTCCTACTTATATATATCACGTTTAGAGCAATTATAATCTAACAGTTTTTGTTTTATTTATAAGATGGCTCACATTCGATTGTCTAATGATAGGGCTACGACAGGTGTTCCTCAAGCACCTAATGACACCTCTACTAGGCTTCCAACTTCTTCAACTAGGGGAAGGAGTGGAACTCATAGAGCTGATCCAGGTAGGGGTCATAGTGCCACCATAAGAAACCGCAACACCACTTCAAGGACTACAAGAGAGGCCACTCCTAAAATGAGTGCAACTCCACCTCCTCCATCACAAGATGATGCTACTACAACAACACTGACCTCCATGTAGAGAGTTATAGAGGGGTTGGTTAATCGAATGGACAGACAAGAGAGGATAGGTCAACATACTATTATCTCTGCTTAGACATAGGTGCCATCTCAGACGCCCTTACAGACTTATGCTTTTGGAAATAAAGAGGTATCATTGCAGGAATTCTTGAAGCTAAAATTACCAAAGTTCACAGTTTCTGACAGTTCAACTGATCCTCAAAGTTCTTAGATGGAACCTTCAAGGCATTGAAGGCTCTAAGATGTTCTAGTGAGAGAGCTGTGGAGCTTGCAGCGTACAAACTAGAGGATATGGCTAACACCTGGTATGGGATCTTATTGCTAGGTTAGCCTGCGGGAGCAGCCCCACTGAAATAGGATGAGTTCACTAAATTATTCATGGATCACTTCCTTCCTGAAAGTCAGAGGCAGAAATATGCAAGTCAGTTTGAGAGATTAGTACAAACTTCGGATATGGATGTGTCAACCTATAACACCAAATTTTGTAAATTGACCAGATATGCTCCTTGCTTAGTGTCAGATGAAGAAGCTAGAGTTCAAAGATTTGTCAATGGATTGGTTGATCATCTATACACTGTTGTACCAAATATGAAGAAGTTGACATATTCAGAGACAATTTATTTAGCAAGAAAATTTGAGGACAAGTGTCATGAGGAAGTGCAACCTCGAAAGAAGGCCAAGACAGGGGGGATCTTTTGGCAGTCACTATGGTGCAAATCACAAAGTAGGAAGTCAGGGAAGACAATATCAGGGCTCTCAGGTAAAGATGGATATAGTTTCACAATCCACATATAGACCACATCAGGGACAAGGTGTTCAGGGACATCGATATTCAGGTCAAATGTATACCACTACTCTATCCTATCAGACTTATGGTAGATCACATGCAGGTCAGTGTCGTGTTTTAACTGGAAGGTGCTATCAATGTGGTCAATAGGGGCATCGCCTCAGAGATTGTCCTCTACCTCTGAAAAAACTCAAACCAAAACTCCATTCAGATGATTGCACCTACTCAGACTACTCGTAATGCTTCAGGTACTACTAGCACAGAAATAGAGGTCGAGGTATCGGAGATCGCGTTGCTGGGAATCAAGGATAGGGAAATGTGGGTAGAGGGAAGTCAAGAGTTTTTGCACTTACTAGACAAGATGTTCAAGGCTCCAATACAGTGGTTATAGGTATTATTTCAGTTTGTTCATTTGATGCACATGCTTTGATTGATCCAGGATCTACCCACTCCTATGTGTCCTTATACTTTTCTTTGAGGTTTGCTCAACAGCCAGAGATACTGAATCATCCTTTCCTTGTTGCTACTCCAGTGGGAGATTCTCTTTTTGTTGAATATGTGTACCGTGATTGTCAGATTAAGGTTGAGGGTAGAGACACTCTAGCTAACTTAATTGTACTTGACATGATTGACTTTGATGTATTGATGGGTATGGATTGGTTATCCCCTTGCTATGCTACAGTAGATTGTCATGCAAAAATCGTCAGATTTGAGATGCCAAATGAACCTACCTTTATATTAAAGGGAGGTCAAGTTTCAGAAGTCGGTAAGATTATATCTTTTATGAAGGCTCAAAAATTACTCAGTAAAGGCTGCATGGGTCTCTTAGCTATGGTAAGGGACACTAAAGAAGAAACTCTTAGCTTGGAAAAGATACTAGCGGTGAATGAATTTCCTGATGTATTCCTAAGGAATTGCCAAGATTACCTCCTGTACGAGAAACAAACTTTGGTATTGATTTGGCTCCTGACACTTTGCCAATATTTATACTTCCATAACATATGGCACTGGCAGAGTTAAAGGAACTAAAGCAACAATTATAGGATTTGCTCGAAAAGAGCTTCATCCGCCTAGTATATCCCTATGGGGCGCACCAGTATTGTTCGTAAAGAAGAAAAATGGATCTTTAAGAATGTGCATCGAGTACAGGCAGCTGAATAAGGTAACAATACGTAATAAGTATCCTTTATCTCTTATAGAGGATCTTTTTGATCAATTATAGAGAGCTTCCCATTTTTTTTGAAGATAAATCTTCGATCCGTTTATCATCAACTTCGGATTAGGGAGGAAGATATTTCTAAGACAGCATTCAGAACTCGATATGGGCACTATGAGTTTCTTGTGATGCCTTTCGGACTGACCAATGCTCCAGCTGCATTCGTAGACCTAATGAATAGGGTGTTCAAGTCCTTCTTGGACAAGTTTATGATAGTGTTTATTGATAATATTCTGATATGTTCTCATACCCAAGAAGAACACAAGAATCATCTAAAAACTGTCTTACAAACATTGTGAGAACACAAGCTATATGCTAAGTTCTCAAAGTGCGAATTTTGGCTAGACTCAGTAGCATTTCTAGCGCATGTTGTATCCAAAGGTGGAATTACGGTGATTCCAAAAAAGTATAAGCCATGCAAAAATGGTCTAGACCTACCACACCTACAGAGATTCACAGCTTCTTCGGTTTAGCAAATTATTATTGGCATTTTGTGCAGGCTTTTTCCCGAATAGCAGCCCTTTTGACCAGGCTAACACAGAAAAAGGTGAAGTTTTAGTGAACGAAGAATGTGAGCAGAGCTTTGAAAAACTCAAAACATGTTTTGCAATAACACCAATACTAGCCTTAACATCAGGTTCCGAAGGATTCACGGTATCTTGTGATGCTTCTAGGGTAGGCTTAGGATGTATTCTTATGCAAAATGGTCGTGTTATCGCTTATGCTTCAAGACAGTTGTAGAAGCACGAGCAAAACTATCCTACACATGATTTGGAGATGGCCGCATTGATATTTGCTCTTAAAATTTAGAAGCATTATCTATATAGTGAAACTTGTGAGATATATACTAACCATAAAAGCTTAAAGTATATTTTTCAACAAAGAGATCTCAACCTTTGACAACGATGGTGGATGGAGCTACTGAAGGATTATGACTACATTATTTTATATCATCTTAGAAAAGCCAATGTTATGGCCGATGCACTGAGTAGAAAATCTATGTGCAATTTAGTGCATATACCTCCTGAAAAGAGGCAATTAGCGAAAGATATGCATAAACTTGAGGGTGCAAGTGTCGAGCTTAGTGTGGGAAATTCAGAGACATTACAAGCTTATGTGCAAGATAGATCTTCATTAGCAGAGCGCATAAAGCTACTCAATATGAGGATGAGTAGCTTTGTAAATATCGAGATGAAGCTATAGTGGGTGAAAGTAAGAAAATGATTATCGATGGTGATGGTATGCTTCATTTGGGTGATCAATTATTTGTACCAAACATAGGTGGGCTAAGAGGAGTTATTCTCGAGGAAGCTCACAACTCCAGATATACTATACACCCTGGTTCCACAAAAAGGTACCATGATCTGAAGCAATTGTATTGGTGGGAAGGTATGAAGAAAGATGTTGCTAACTTTGTTTCTAGTTGTTTGACATGTTAACAGGTTAAAGCGGAGCATCAGTGACCCACAGGATTACTACAAGAGATCCAAATTCCTGAGTGGAAATGGGAAATAGTTACTATGGATTTTGTGGTTGGTCTACCACGAACCCTAAGAGTTTATGACTCTATATGGGTGATTGTGGATCGATTAACAAAATCAGCACACTTCTTACCAGTAAAGACTACTTTTAGTGGAGTGAGGTATGCCCAACTATTTACGAATCAAATTGTTGAATTCATGGAGTCCCATTATCTATCATCTCTGACAGAGGGTCATAATTCACTTCACGCTTTTGGAGATCTTTTCAAGAAGCACTAGGTACACGACTTAATCTCAGTACTGCATTTCACCCACAGAAGGATGGGCAATAGGAGCATACTATACAAATCCTAAAGGATATGTTATGGGCTTGCATTATTGATTTTGGAGGTATTGGGACACCTACTTGTCGTTAGATGAATTTTCCTACAATAATAGCTTTCAATCTAGCATTCAGATGGCTTCATATGAAGCCTTGCACGGTAGGCGATGTTGTTTCCTTATAGGGTGGTTCGAGGTTGGAGAGGGTAAGGTGTTAGGACCAGACTTGGTTCAAGAAGCCATGGACAAGGTCCAGTTAATCAAATGGAGGTTGCTCATCGCTCAAAGCAGATAAAAGTCATATGCAGATAAGAGGAAAAGAGATTTAGCATTCACTGTTGGGGATAAAGTTTTCCTATGAGTCTCTCCTATGAAAAGGGGAATGCGGTTTGGGAAAAGAGGTAAGTTGAGCCCGAGGTATATAGGACTGTATGAGATACTTGACCGAATAGGATGAGTGGCATATCGTTTGGCACTCCCTCATGAGATGTCTTTTATCCTCCCAGTGTTTCATGTCTCTATGCGAAGGAAGTATGTACCAAACTCCTCTCACATACTTAAAACACTGATTATACAGATTGATGAGAATCTAACGTATGAAGAGGAACCAATGGCTATTATTGATAGACAAGTAATAAGGCTACGATCAAAAGAAATTGTATCCATAAAGGTTTTATGGAGAAATCATACCATTGAGGAAGCTACTTGGGAATCAGAGAATGATAGGCGAGTCAAATACCCCCATTTGTTTCAGATTGAAGGTATGTACTTATTTAAATTTGGGGACGGAATTTCTTAGGATGGGGGGAATATAATAACTATAGATGTTAAGGGTATATTTGTCACTTTAGAAAAAATAGATAATTTTGTTTTTTAAAATAATGAATTAAAGAAAAGGGAAAGATGGGCTTAGCCACTCTCACGTGAAAAGAAGGAAATAAAGGGGAAAAAAGGAAAAAAAAAAGAGAAAAGCTTTTTTAAAAAGAAAAAAAAATATGAGATAGGGCTAAAAGCCCAAAATACTTTCAGTAGCAACAAGCTGCAATAGAGAAAAAAAATAAGAAAAGAGGGTGTTACAACTTGCAGCATCAGGTGAATGAAGAAGAAGAAGAAATTTAAAGCTATAATTTGAGACTAAGGAGAGAAGTTTAGGAGAATGTATGTTCATAAACTTATTGATAGATTTAATTTGTATACATGGCTATAGATTGAAGGTTAAGGGCCTAAGAAAAATTAAGAGTTGAAGATATAAGAGATTGTGAAATTCTTACAATTAGAAGAAAGTCCTTGTTTTATCTTTTGCTACAGCCTTACGGAAGTTCTTAGACTAGGTAATTTACTTTGGGTGTTGAAATTTAGTGACAAGGAATGAGAAATTGCACAACAAAAATAGTTTTATATTATCGAATTTTGGATGAACAAGATGGTTAAGATAGCCAACAAAAGTAATTTTTAGATTATTACACCAATTGGATTACTCATGGTTGGGTATTATATTGTATATCATCAAATGGTTAGAAAATAGAAAATCCAAAAAAAGGGGATTGAGAATTTCTAAAGTTAGTATGAACTTAGCTTGAACGAAGAAAGTAACGCGAGATTTTATGATATGAATATAGATTGATCGAAGGAAGTCTTGCAGATTGTTTGAGGTGACATGTTTGGTACTTCTACAAGAGTACAGTGAGCAGTAATCTTAACCTCAATTTATGTTTTATAAGTTTCATGATTTTTACATGATTTATAAAATGAATTGCTATTGAATGACTTGAATTTGCATATGGGAAAAGTCCTTTTACATGATATGATACCGAAATAGATATATGTATTTTATAAGACAAGTATATTGAAATTGAGGTGATTATCGTTATTGAAAGGATGTGATGTTTACTTGATATATAAGTACTTTTACATGTATTTTTCATTAAGTTTTGACATGATATAATTACAAGATTTACATGTTTTGTACTTCTTTGCAAAAGCTTATATGGTTTATAAAGAAAAGTTTTAATGGGAGTAGACCTTGATGAATCCCGTAGCTAACGGTGGGTTCGTTAGACCTGGTGCACATTGTATTACCGACTACTGATAGAGCCCTTGCTAGTGGGAAGGTAGAACTAGCATATCATTACCGATATCCCTCGAGGAGGGATTTACCGATATAAAAGTTACATGTTACCATCTATCTTTTTAAGAAGATAGACACACCAATTACCAATTACATAAGTCCTTTTTGGAAACCTCCCGAATATATGCATATGATTTGACATGAAAGTGTTTTGCTGAGTTTATTTGCTAATGGTGTTGATTTTGCTTATATGAGACAACAAGATTGATTATGGTTTTTGATTTTTGAAAGAACGTCTATTACGTGATATTGATTATCCTCTACTAGCATATTTTTTTACTTGTCCCTTATTAAAATGGTTGTGGTTATTATTATTACTCACTGAGCTATCGTCTCACTCCTCGCTATATATTATTTTTCTTTCCAGAGAATACAGGTGATACTAGCGAGGATTTAGTTAGCTAAAGGTAGCAAGTTAATTTTCGTAGTGAGTCCTACACTTATTCGCGTGGGAAACGAGTTATTCATTGTTATGGACTATTTTCTTTTTGAATTCTTAGAGTCGCTCCATAGTCATTTATTTTGTTAGAGCCATGAAAACTCTTTTGTCATCTTAGATGTGTGATGGATTTTGAGTTTCTCCCTGTTGTTGGAGATGAGTTAGTCTTTTGCTTATAGAATAGATTGAAAAATTATATGGTATCTTTCTTTGAATATTCTGAAGCAGTGTTGTTGGTTCTGAGACATGTTAAAATTTGGGATAGGCTTAAAAACAGAGGAAACTCTGCCCGATTTTCTGCAGAATTCTAGTAAGGCTTGCTTTGGGATCTTTCTCCTTAGCACCGGTCATGATCCTAAATTGGGTCGTGACAGGTCCCCAAGCAAACCCTTGGCCTAGCTGACTTACTCAACTAGAAACTTTACATGCATGTAGAAGCTTTACAAGATGAACCTTCTAAAATATTTAATAAAAACTCAAAGAATCCCAAATTAAACTTTATACAAAGTCTGAAAATATCTTTTCATACAATTTGTAATAATTCTTAAAATGTCTTAATGAAGACTAGACCGATTCACTAACTTTGCCTATGAAGCCTTTACTATATGAGATAGGTGCCGAAACATGACCCACGGCTACCTGACTGTAAAATAAAATAGATAAAACTAAACTGACTAGAGTCCTCTAAAAGTAAAGCGGTCTTACCAATTACCTCTGGAAAGTTGTCATACTAAATATTTGTTATCATGTGGATACCTGAATGTGCATCACAAAATAATGCAGCGCGAAAGACATCAGTACGTGGAATATACAGTATGTAAAATGGACAAAATAGGGAAACTCACGATTAAATTCTCAAAATCATCATCGGCTTAATGTTGAACATAATTCAATAATATAAGTAATGCATTATAGGCATAAGTAAATGCAAATATACCTATGTCTGAAAATAATATATACTATACCTTGGGAAGTTTCTCTAACTGACAACTATCAATGTGAGCTTTGTGATGATACAACCTCTTGTCCACGCTGCCAGAACTGTCCCATACTTTGTCGAGGTAAGAAACAAAAATTAGGGGAATGGACCCATCCCAAAACTTAGCCATCTCAGTGGCAGTGAGGAGTTGTACATCTGGTAAAATCCTATCCTATGCTAGGTACATAGTTTATGGGGTTGGAGTTACCTAAACTCGTACCCACATCGGTACTCAATACCACTCCCAAAACATGCAATGTGCTCACTAACTGTAAAAATGTCCCTCTTTAGGGGAAAACTAAAAATCTGCTATTTGGAGCCTTGACTCAACATTTATCCTATAAACTGTTTTTCTGTCTCACAACTGATAATATTTTCTTTAAAAAGAGAAAATAGGTGTGCTCTTTACTGATAAAATGATGCATTTGCTACTGTAAGTTTTCTCGAACTCTGAATTTATGCATGATGAATAATAATGCAAAATACCTTAACTAACTGGACTGATCTTTCAAAACTGATATGCTATGCTCAAAAGATATTGTAGTAAATAGGCTACTTATATAATTCCTGCTGAGGTATTTCTTGAAACTTATTTATACTTTGGACTGGATAACTTCTTAATGCAATTAAAGTATGATAATGGAATAGTTATCAAAACTTATATAGGGTTCTTATAAATGTAGTAATACTTCAGAATCAAACGAGATCTACTTAACAATGAAGTTCTTAGCATAATAATAATGGAATAATAAGGATTTTATGATGATATACTAGAATTTCTTCGTAAGATCATAGGACTGAAATTGGCTTGACTTTTGACTAGCATTCTTGATAGTAATTATAAATTAGGCACGAAAATAAGATTTTAGGTAGCCTTACATACCTGAAAATCGAAGAACAACCGCAACTCAATGGATCACAGTCGAATACTTGAAAACCCTAGCTTCTCTCCTCCTTTCTTCACTCATGGTCTTTTCAAAGACTTGGAAAGGACATAGAATACGATTTAAAACCCTCTTTATACTTAAAACGGGCTATTTTGATCATATATTAAGTCCAGGAGGGGTTTGGAGATGTCTAGAATGTCGTTCATGAAATTCAAAAAAAGTCAGTTTTGGGACGCGGGGTTTGTACGCGGATTGCATATTCTTTTGGTATTTTTCTTAGAAAATTCTCCAAACAAGCTTTCTAATCTCGTAGAAAGTTTTTGGGGGTGAAACCAAGTGTTGGTCTGCAATAGAGATGCATCGCACCCCTGTCGCACACTCTCATTGGTTCGCGTTTTCGTATCGAAAAATTATCTTTTGATTCGATTGCTCTAAAAATCAATAGACACCATTTTACCACTCAATTTTTCATGATGATAGTATATCCAGCCTCGGATTTGCCATCGGAGCATGGAAAGATGCGTTATACACACGTTTATCCTCTAGGGGCATTTTGATAATTTTATTGGGTGCTACACTTATTAAAAGAGGGAATCAAGTAGATTTGGAGAAGGTTATTTATAATGTCACCGAAGTTACGAGGGCCCCATTACTGAGTTTGTTATAATTGATGAACAACTTTTTAGAGTCATTGACGATGAAGGCTTTAACAGACTAATATCACTTATTTTGCCTAATTTAGACTTATCGTTTTGCATTATTGTTGCTAGACAATATTTAAAAGTTTATCAAAAAGAGAAACAAAAGCTTAAAAGACTTGTTAAAAGGTCAATGCAATTGTGTTACTTGGGACACATGGACTTCACTCCAAAAATTTTCATATATAGTCATTAATGCTCATTGGATTGATGATGATTGGAAGTTGAAAATACAAACTTCAAATCACAAGGGAGAGATTATTGCGAAAGCCGTTGAATCTTGTCTGTTAGATTGAAGAATAGAGAACCTACTTACATTGACACTTGATAATGCATCAGCTAATGATGTAGCAATCACATAGTTGAATTTCACGACCCAAACCCCGGGCCATGACTAGTGCCGATTAGGCACTTAGACCATTATTAAATTCCAACACTACATACTA
>JAOTQR010078785.1:0-11041 GCA_025774065.1 Solanum ossicruentum
AAAAGAGGGGGAGTTCCTGGGCTATATGTTGAGTTTGGAACATTACATGTGTAGGCGCCTTTTGGGGTAAAACCCAAGGGGACAAAACCGAGAGGGGGACGGCGATACGTAACGCCCTAAAGCGGACAATACCTACACCTATGGGACCGATCATGACAGAGGATCACTTCCTCAGTAAGTTTGTAGTTGTGCACTTGTTCGATAGGAACTTTACCTAATTACCTTTGTCACGAATTTGAGAAACACTAAGAAGACTATACTTCAATCCTTCAATATAGTATACATATTGAACAACTTTCTCAAAACACTTACCAATCTTTCCTATACCCATGATGTATCCCTTCTTACCATCACCAAATGAAACACTACCACCCTCAACTTCTTTCAAAGAGAGGAAGTTTTTATTCCTTCTAGTCATGTGCTATGACCAACCATTGTCCATAAACCAGCACTGATAGCTTCCTCTTGACTATTCCTGCAGAGGATCACTTGCTAGTTTTGAGAACCCACTTTAGCCTGAGTTCCTATTAATGAGATAGAGGCCTAATCACAAATTTCCTGGTCAAACTATGCAGGGGTCTGTTATTCAATTTTGACTTGGGCCTTGCTCCCTCATTCACACTTTTTTTCCCTGAGTAATAAGACTATGACCTTTTTAAAGGTCTTTTGAGAACTTCACAATTGCCTTTCAGAAGACCATTTCCACCACAATGCTGATAAAACAAATTATCAGGGATCAATCTTTTTAACATATCCTAGAACTCTCTTTTCATGACCCCAGCTACTCGACATGTCTCCTAATAGCTTTGAAGAAGAAGTCCATTTCAAGGACTTATCCAGGTCCTCCTTGACCTTTAGCAGACCTTTCTCCATCACAACATACCTTTCTAAGGCTACATTCAACTTCAACTCAGCTTCCTTCAATTTCTTTTCTAAAGAAATTTCATTTTCACTTATAATTCAACTTAGCATCAGTTGCCATCAACTTCAAAAGTTCATCTTTTTCAATTTCAAGAGCCACGATTTGTACTTCCAGATTAGAGACTTGATCTTTCAAAAAATACATTTCATCTTCTGAAACATCCACACTATTGTTTAACAAATCCTTTTTAGTAGTAAATTCACACATGGAATCAGTAAGAACACATGCAAGCGTTTTCAACTTTTTGGTAAAGTAAAGAGTTAAGTTCTCATTCAAGTCCAGCTGTGTTACCTATTACTGTTCTTCTTCCTCATCATCCGATTGTGCTATGAATGCAAAAATGTTTTCAAAGATTTCATTATCATCTTTCACAGCAAGCATGGATGAGTCCTCAGGCTATTCTTCATCATCAGAGTCACTAGAGTAGTTGCCCTATCTCCCCAAAGCTTTCATGACAATGCGATCAGTAGCAACCTTCTAATTAAACTTCTCTGAAACCTGGTCCTTCCTTCTATCTTTCACAAACTTTGAACCCTCAGCCTTTCCATAAGGACATTCTTTGACAAAGTGTCCTAGTTTCCCACATCCATGACATAACTCAGCATTTCCTTGTGATCTTGTAATATTCCCTTTTCCCTGCAAAACCAGGATTTTTCCTGATAATCTTCTTGAATCTTTTGGTGAGATAGGGAATATCTACACCATCAATTTCATTATCACTATGAGTAATTTTTAGTGACAAAGTCTTGTCTTTCTTTCCTTCTCTTTTGGCAGTGTCATGTTGCTTATTTAGCTCATGTGTCTAAAATATCCCAATAAGCACATCCATAGTCAAAGTCTTCAAGTTCTTGTACTCTGTAGTGGCATCTTCTTTACACTCCCAACATTGTGGAAGTACCCTAAAAATTTTTCTCACCTATTTGCTTTAACTAGCAGGTTTTTCCAGGCATTTCAGCTCAATGGTTGTAGTTGAGAACCTAGTCTCGATGTTGTGCATGGATTTACCTTCCATTATGATAACGTCTTCATACTGAGAACTCAGCATGACCACTTTTGATTCCTTCACCTGCTCAGTACCTTCATGAGCATTCCTTAAATAGTCCCTTATCTCTTTAATAGATTCACAATATGAGATTCTATTATATTCCTCAGCCTCAATCCCGCACACAATAAGTTTTTTAGTCTTGTAGTTTTTTTTCAATCTTTTTCCTATTAGCCTCTGAGTACTATCATCGGGTTTTGGGAACCAGCCTCGTAGTTTCCTCATCCTTAACTTCAGTCATTGGAATATATGGTCCACTAAGAATGATGTCCCATAGTTCACTATGTTCCTCCATGAGAAAGTCGTGCATACGACCTTTCCATTACCCATAATACTTGCCATTAAAACTTGGAGGCCTCGTAGATGATTATCCTTTTTTCAGGTTTAGTGAAGCAACTATTTTCAAAGGAAAATCTCTCATTGCGAACCGTATAGAGATCCTTTCTCTGATACCACTTATAGAGTAAGTGCGCATCTACCACAGTAAGGGATCTGGTCCCTCAGAACACTACAAGTAGAAACTAAAAGAAGGTAAATAGAAAGAAACAAACACGTAAGGATTTAACGTGAAAAAACTTCTTGCTCAAGGGAGGGGCAACCACATTGTGTCTAAAATATCCCAATAAGCACATCTATAGTCAAAGTCTTCAAGTTCTTGTACTCTGTAGTGGCATCTACTTTACTCTCCCAACATTGTGGAAGTACCCTAAAAATTTTTCTCACCTATTTGCTTTAACTAGCAGGTTTTTCCAGGCATTTCAGCTCAATGGTTGTAGTTGAGAACCTAGTCTCGATGTTGTGCATGGATTTACCTTCCATTATGATAACGTCTTCATACTGAGAACTCAGCATGACCACTTTTGATTCCTTCACCTGCTCAGTACCTTCATGAGCATTCCTTAAATAGTCCCTTATCTCTTTAATAGATTCACAATATGAGATTCTATTATATTCCTCAGCCTCAATCCCGCACACAATAAGTTTTTTAGTCTTGTAGTTTTTTTTCAATCTTTTTCCTATTAGCCTCTGAGTACTATCATCGGGTTTTGGGAACCAGCCTCGTAGTTTCCTCATCCTTAACTTCAGTCATTGGAATATATGGTCCACTAAGAATGATGTCCCATAGTTCACTATGTTCCTCCATGAGAAAGTCGTGCATACGACCTTTCCATTACCCATAATACTTGCCATTAAAACTTGGAGGCCTCGTAGATGATTATCCTTTTTTCAGGTTTAGTGAAGCAACTATTTTCAAAGGAAAATCTCTCATTGCGAACCGTATAGAGATCCTTTCTCTGATACCACTTATAGAGTAAGTGCGCATCTACCACAGTAAGGGATCTGGTCCCTCAGAACACTACAAGTAGAAACTAAAAGAAGGTAAATGGAAAGAAACAAACACGTAAGGATTTAACGTGAAAAAACTTCTTGCTCAAGGGAGGGGCAACCACGACCTCTCGGGACAAGATCTCCAAAAATCCAAATCCACTAATGAATGAGCAAAGTAAAGAAATACAACATAAGATCTACAAAAATCCAAATCCACTAATGAATGAGCAAAGTAAAGAAATACAACACACACAGTTTATTTCCCTCACTTCGTCATGTTTCCTACTTACAACCTAGTTAAAAGCAATGATCAACAATAACACTAACTAGTCTACACTCTCACCACCCCAATGAAGTTACACTACATTACATTGACACATTAAGACTATACAACCAACAAGGCATACAACTCTTAAATCAGTATTGAAAAGCAATGACGACATTCTTTTATAGACTAGGAGTGATCATAGAGTTTGCAAATGCAAAACCAACATAGCAACTAACGAACAAACAAACAATAGAAGCATTCTATCAGGTCCATTGTATGCAACAATTGTATCTTCACACTAGGATCAAGAAAGAGCTTTTGGAGCAATAAGAATATTCAGTTGTGATATTTTCCAAATGATGATTTTATTCCTTGGACAAGCACATTTTATACTGCAATGGATGTAGTGCATGGATCGCTGGTCCTTCAATATAGATGAGATTGACATCTCACTAATCATAGCAGCTTTAGAAATAGTTGCAACCCATTCCCAGCACCATACAATGATCTGATAGTCTACCTAATCCTCGAGTCAATTTATCAATCATCAAAATGTTAATCATGCACTTAACATTCCCCCATTCACTTAACACAGATAAAAGCATTTCTCCCCTTTAAACCTTATGAGATAATAAATCAAATCACTAATTAACTAGTTCAAAGAGAAAAAACATGAAGATTGCACATTAAATTTTTGTTCATACAATAGATTGAGGTTGAAATCATCTTCATATTACAAAAAAACTTTTCTAAACATTAGAATCATCAAGGCACTTTTGTTGGACAAAAATAGAGTAACTAAAAACTTTCTAAGGCTTATATTTTAACCTCCAATAATAATACAATAAAATCACATTTTTCATTACAAATAAATATTACGAGTTGAACGAGCATAAGCCCAGTGGTAGGTACCTAGTAGCTCAATTGTGGAATAAGAAGGAAAATAAATTCATCGTTGGTTGAAGGAGTAGAATTCATATTTAAATAGTGGAATTTGCATAGGAAGAAAAAAAATAAGCATTTGACTAAACTTTGAGGGGAAGGAAGTAGGAGAATTGATCATCATCACTTGACTAATTCTAGTAGGCCAGCTTAACTCTTATTAGCAATCCTCAATCTGCACCATTTTTATTATGTCATCCATTTTTCTATAAATTCAGCTGAGACAATTTGTTCTTTATCTATTACTTTCTTTCATCACTAGATATAGAAGCTTTAAGTGTCGAGTCTTTTTGTCAAAAACATGCAATAGCTAGAAATATACATATACTGTGTAATTTTGAGTCATTCTATTTTTGAAGACATCATGTCTTTCCATTATACTATCTTCCTCTCTTCTATTGATTTTACAGGAATATTGCCTGATTCTTCATGATTTATACAACAATTCGTTATTTCTCTTTATTAGATTTAATTTCAATGTGAAGTATAGAATAGGGGTAAGTCTGCGTACACATCACTTTTTCAAATTCCATTTGTGGGATTATATTAGGCATAATAGCAGAGTTAGGATTAGAAATGAAATATTTGAGATAAGATACGAGCGGCTTTGACAGAGAACAAGATAAGGAAACCTAGATTGAGATTGTTCGAAAAGAGATGTTTAGATACCCCAATGTATAAGCATAAAAATATTCAATATGGATGATTTCAAGCAAGGTAAGAGTAGATGATGAGTCCAAAGATGTATTGAAAAGAGGCATTAAACAAGCTTTCTTTAAATTAAAGACAAGTCATATGAAAAGATACAAGTTATTTAAATTGTATATAAACAACAACAACAACATACCCAGTATAATCCCACAATTGTATATAACTATTTCAAAAGTCAATATAATGTCTCATATTATTAGATACTGCTTTCATTGAAAAGTGAATTTTATAGAAAGAATGTAATTACAATGTAGAAAGAAATCGAGCACTCACTCTGTGGGGTGCAAAAAGGGTCTTAGGATCTTCCATTTTATAACATGAATCTATATCATAATACTAATAATCAATTTATAATAACCATAACCAATAAATAACCATAATAATAATCTTTGAATACAACACATAACATATATCCGTACAAATATTTACAAGATGTCCAATAATGCCTCTAGTTATAGAATAGGATAGGGGCCAAGACATGTTCTGACCTAACCCTCAAAGTAAATAACATAAGCGAAAGCAACATAAGGTAGAAGGATGATGGTTTGTCCTTGCTGAAAAAATTTAGAAAGAAATGTAAATGCTCTAAGGGTAGTCTGATTAGCCATCTTCTTTTTCTTGCCTCAACATTTTAAGCTTAGTTAGGTCTTTATGAAGCCTCTGAGTAGCCTGCATTATCTTTTCCTTTAGCCAGTCAAACTATCCTTGGAGCTCTTTTTGCATTGTCTTCAAACAGGAAGTTACGCAGCAACATAAATTTTTTTCTCTCATTTTGAGAGAAATATTTCCCTAGAGACTCAGCATATGGATGCCAGCATATTAATTTGGCACTGAGAAGAAATAATTATGTTGTCTAGGCCTTTATGCTTAGGTACCAAGGCTAAGGAATTCCTTTTTACATTATCTTGCATAGGGTTGTCAGACTGTAAATTGTCAATACAATGGATTAGGAAGGGCATGGACTATTAGTCCTTGTTTTTTCTAAAGGCTTATTGCTTTCAAACAAAGTATTTACTTTAGAGTGAGAAATCTTCCTTGTTTCTTAGAAAAATCCGATAAGTTCAGCATCTTGTCCAAAACACAATTGCCTCAGGCAGGGTGATGTTTGTATTTATATTCTTATTCCTATAGCCTGTATAATTCTTCTCAAACTAATATGTCTTTCATCTATATAAATCCTTCTTGGAATTTTGGGCCTTTCAACCAACCCCTGTTTGTCTTCTAAAATGGTTACTTTCGATTTAGCCTCTACTTTTGGAAGAGATTTGAAACTTCCTTTTCCTTTTACTCTTTTTTGGAACATGTGAATTCTAAGACTCAGGTTTTTGAAAGGCTATATTAGCAACAAAAGTTTTGGACTAAAAGGTTTGAGCAATTGGGATAGAAGGTTTTGACAGCTATTGTTTATCCTGGTTTGATCGAGTATTCTTAGAAGCCTTAGTCTTTGATTTTGAATGTTTCATACCAGATAAGCTATCGCCTGAACTTTCTTGACTACATAACTCAACAAGATGTTTGCCTTCCATTGTACATACATGTACCTGATTCAAGTCCGTAAGTACCAGGCATCACATTGCTTGTGCAACTGTTAAAGCTACCTTGACCTCCCTCCGCACGCATAACATATACAGTAATGTGTAATCAACCAAGCTAGGTAAATCTGCAGACACAAGATAACTAGTAGTATCGAAAATCTTTTCCCTACTCAGATAAGCCAAAGCACCATTAACAATATTTATGATAACTTATTTGTATGTCAATATATACAACATACATCTTAACAAGAATAACATATTCGGTGAAATTCTATGAGTGGGGTATGAGGAGGGTAGAAGGTACACACATTCTCTAGTAACTTGCCTAAGCTTTGCCTCTAAGGAATTTGGTTGAACCACACTCTGTCCAATCTAGTAGGAAATTTTGAAGGTATCTTCACACAACCTATTGCATTAAGTTAAAATCTGTCTATTTCTTGATGTTTTCTTCATTTCCTATGATTCCTTTGTTTGTTTCCTACAAATTTTAATATTTGGTCTTAAAATTATGTTGATCAAATTCTATGGTATATTTTCCTAGGTGATTGTTTTCAATATATGATCTATTTATGTGGATTTGTAGATATAATGTTATTAGTGCATTTATTTACCTTTATTCTGCTGCGTAAGGTAACCTTGGTCCTAATTTATGAGAAGGAAAATAGTTTTAGCACATTTATATTATACCTTCCTCTAGATTCATCATCTTGTTAAGTAACCTAATTCGAATGAAAGATACTGGATTTCAAACTTTGTGGGAGCACAAATAGCCATAGTGTTGCATTGCCTGTAAGAGACAATGGAAAGACATGAAGTCCCACAACATCTATAGGCAGATTCTATATTCCCATCACACTCTTGCAGACGAATGCAATATTGTGTATATGGCTATGAGGATCCTCCAATGGTAAGCCTATAAACAACCTACAGTTCTGCAGCATCTAAAGCAACTCACTCGAGACTTTGTACTTTGTGTCAACCGGTAGTGATTGCAACATAATAGCTCCAATCATATCCATAGCCATAGGATTTAGCCTGTATTGATTCCATTGATAAGCATTGGCATTGAAATCCTGAGGCTGTGGAGCTATGTCCTCAAGAGGAGGTGGGTTCTTATGATAAGCATTCTCATTATCATTGTTGTTCAGAGATGCATTAGCCATATTATTAGCATTATCTTGGGCCATTCTCCTCAATGTTCTATGGATCTTTGGGTAAATGGAGCCAAGGGTCTGCCTCGACATCGCGTGTTGAGCATACACTACACTTACCACCACACAAAGAAACAAAACCAAAAAAATCTAAAATGTGGGAAATAAGGATTAATACTCGAATCACAATGAATTAACTAAGTCTAGCTGTATTCCCTAGAAACGGCGCCAAAATCTTGATGTTGCCTAAGTTATACCTCCTTTTTGAGGATAAAGCATCATTGTCAAGAAATAGAACCTAACCATGGTTAGGGTCAAACCAATGTAAATACATAGAGAATTCAATTAATGTAATTTTAGTGATTAACCAACATACTTCCCAAAAAGGGGGAGGGGGTTTACAATAATCAGTAGAAAAGTAAACCTAACTACCATAAGAGTTAAATCAATATAGAGAGAAACTAGGGTATTGTGTTCTATGATTTCCTAACTTAGTATCACCAGATAAACCTAATTCTTTTCTAATGCGTAGGATGCTGGATGGTAAGTTAAGTTCACCAAACCCTTTGGTCCAGCCGATAGGCAAATTTTACTACATGGCTTGGCCCATCTCCATAGTGTGCATTACTAACCCTTAATAATTAGTCTCAATACAACAACCCCTTGGTCCAGTTTGATTGATTAGACGAGAACATATCAATTGAATCCTGTTAACTAATCTCTTTTACTATTCGTTATTACCTTGGTCCAATCAGTAAAACTAGGCAGGCTTGAATGATGGCAATCACTAGAAAACATGCAAAACAAAGAAAGTTAATCAATACATGCATGCACACTTTCCAAGAATTATGAATTAGCAGGTTTTACCATGTTAGTTCTTGATGGTTCCAACAACCCTAGTTGTGGATTTAGCTACTCATGATTTTCATAGATTCAAGACTTATGAATTGGAATAGCATAATAGAGCACTTAACTAATTGAATTTAGAACAATCAAATTCAACTTCAAAGAGAACTACAAGATTTAAGATCAAATCAAAGTACAAGTGTTTCTCAAAGCTCTCCAATGTTATCTCACTATCTTTCCTCTCTAATTGTTGAGTTCTTTGTGTACTGTGCTTCTACTTTATGAAAAATAACCTAAAACCTATTTATAATATTTAAAATACAAGTCCTAAAGACAATAGGATAACTGGGTTGGCATGCCTCCTCACAAACTGATTTATGGGACGTATTGCATTCCACAGCCTGTAATTGTGGTCTCGTGTAGTGCTGCTGGAAAACTAGACTTCAAGTCTATGACACCTCTCTACAACCCGTAAAGTGGTGTACTACCTGTGGATGGGTTTGTCTGATGAATCTTTAGAAAGTTCTTCATCTCTGATCCTCAAGGCATGAACCATATTCTAGGACTCATAAATCAATCCATGACTCATTTGCACGTCCGTATAATTAACCTTGAACCACTTCACGACCCGTAGAGTGAATTATGGCCCGTAAAGGGCCTCGTACTGTATCAAAATTTGCAAATTCTATACTTTCTTCCCAAAATCAAGGCTAACCCTAGAATCCTTCAAATATAACACAAAAACGCATAATACCAACTAACATCGAATTGAGAACACACAAAATTCCAAGTTTTAAGCACAAAAAATGTTGTATTTTGACAGCACATCACACCTCTCATTGGAATTGTACATGGAACTAGCTTTACTGCTCGTAGAACCCTCTAGGCTCGTAAAGAGTCTCGTGGAACTTCAACTTCAGCAACTTCTGAACACTTTGCCCAAAAATAATACCAACCATGAAATCCAGCAAAACAAACATAAAAACACATCAAACCTACCAACATTGCATTGAGATCACACAAAATTCCTAGTTTTAAGCATCAAAAGTATTGTATTTTGACAGAACATCAGCAGGGGCCGTGTAACTCAGCTGATAAAGCAACAATATTTGATACATCAATAGACTTTTATCCCAAAATCTAGTTACCCAAAAATATAGAGAACAGTATAATCGACAAATCATGACAATGAAATCATAACACAAAGGCACAAGGTGTAGCCAGGGATATGACCAACAATCAGCCTCTCAAATACTATGTACGCCAATATTAGACTACCTATTCTAGTAGACAAGCATCAAAAAGGTCATATGTATCACTAACATTCAACCACCAATAGGTTATACTTGTAACATAGGTGAAACCTACTAAGAATACCACCAGATATACATACTCATCAACATCAAAAACCGTACAGGTCAAACCAGTATGTAAATAATTGAATATAGATATCTTGAATGCACCAATACTCAGTCTTACCTTAGTCACAACTTATGTTGCCTTAAGGATCTCTCCTAAGAGTTCTCACAGCCCATATAACCTTTAACCATTTGCTGACCTATGGATATACATAACATAGAACTCCATCCCTAACAACATCTCTTATAGCACAATACATAGCCACCACCAATCAAGTACTGATCATGAAGCCTGCATCTGAGGCCCTTTTGCATTCTTAATGCCTGTAAGCTTCCTTAACTAGTTATTGCAATTTGAGGGCATCTATCCTCTACTCAATGGGCTCTGGGGGGGCTACTCCTTATCTGGGACTGACGATGCAACACTTCCCTTGCCCGAGTTTTGGCCTCTATGCAATATCAATGCAAAGGGATGAATAAAGCAAAATTCCCAGAAATTATGGATCCAGTGACAAGACACACAATAGAATCAACATATGAAAGTTCCTAAACATCCCATAGCCTCCTAGAGATAAGCCACAAATATCTCCATACCCATACATAGGACTCTGCTAGATGGTATTGAGACTAGTGAACCTTAATGTCTGATACCACCTTGTCACAACCCAATGCCGGTCATGATGGCGCCTGCTAGATCCTTCCTAAAGGTAATCAAATTATCCAATTCCAGGGTACCTTCCAAGTTTTCTAGTGCAAACCATAACTACTATGACTACATACATAACAAAAACCTACTCGAAACCTGGAAATCAAATGTACAAAGCAAGAATAGACACAAGGATATATATATATATATATATATATATATATATATATATATATATATATATATATAAAAAAAATAATATATAAAATAAGAGTGTATCTATATATATAT
>JAOTQR010078786.1:0-11041 GCA_025774065.1 Solanum ossicruentum
TTTTTACCCGCCAAATTCACTTGATTCCATACTCACGCATCATAGAATAGTTAAATTTAAAATATACCTCAATCACAACAATTTTTTCGAATGAGCAATTGACATCCTTTTAGTTATTTACGGGGTCTAACAGCATACCTTAGCTTTGAAGAAGTTCTTGGTGAAGTTTGAAAATGGAGGATTGAAGCTTGAAGAAAATCCTTAGTTCCGGATGAGGGTTCTGTGTCTTGAATTTTGAAGTGAAAATATGGCTAAGTGTTTTGAGGAGTATTGGAAAATGTTTAGGATGATATGAGGGTGGAATTTGGCTAAGTATAGATAAAAACACATTTGGGAAACTTGGGCCCAACACTTAGAATATTTTGCGCGGTACAGGAAAACACTACCAAGCAAAATGTGCCTCTTTGTGTCGCGGAGGAGATGTGGAGAAGGAAGTACACCAAAGCGCGCCCTTGGAGTGTCGCGGAGGGAATGCGTAAACCTCACTGGAATTCGTCACTTAAAATTTTATAATTGCTAATCTTTCGCTCTTAAATCGGGGTTAGGTCCTTTTTCACCTAATTTTGACCCCCTGATAACAAATATGAAGTCGAATTTTTGAAATAACAAACGAATTTTAGGATATATGGAAATTAAAATTTCAGGCATTCCAAGGCACGTTTTGGGGCACTTTTTTTGGGGTCGTTACGTTAAAATATATTAGTTAGTATAAAAATATGTTTTAATTAATATGAGTGCAAAAGTATCAGACCAAATCATGTTATAAGTATAACAAGTGACATTTTATTAATCATTTCCATCATTATAATAAGAATCCTCCATCTTTTATAATTTTTGTTATTTGAACATAAAAAAGTTTAACAAAAAAGATATTAATGAATTATTTTCTAATAACTCGATCTATCATTCTTATTATAGTGAGTCATATAAAATTTTAAAATATTGTAAAAGCATTTAGTTACTATCTTTTTGACATAATTATTTTTAACTTAAATATTTTCTTGATATAGTTTCTATATATGTTTTTATTTTGAGAGACAATTTATTCATCTTTACTTGACCTTTTTTAAAGATGCAAGATCAAGTAAGTCAAAACAAAAATTATAATGAAACAAAAAATTAAAAATAGAAGTAATAATATTAAATAATATTATTTGCTTATGAGATTAATTGAAGGTAAAAAAGTTATATAAATTTGGTAATAAGTAATTTTATCAAGAGGATAAATGTTTCTCCACTTGCAAATTACCTCGATCAATAGACTTAAGAATTAGTACTCAGTAATAATATTTTTTCTAATAAAAAATATATATTGTGTCAACTTTTTCTTATTATTGGTTGTGAAACTAACAGAATCATTCGTTTGAGTTAGAAAATATAAATTGAAATTTTACAAACTAACAATTTAAAAAGATTTACATGACATTTAACCAACTACTAAATTAATTAAGAGATCGTGATTTTTTTTATTATTTGAAACTTAAGATGATGTAATGATTTGTATCTCATAATATTTTAATGATATTGAATTATTTATATTAGGTGAATACTATTAATATAAGTTGTGAAACTAAAAGAAGTTGGGGTTTTTATCCATGAATCAATGTGCAAAAAGTCAATAACTTAAGGTGCAAAATACAAAACAAACAACTTTATGTCTAGAACTAGAAAGCCCAACTTTCTTTTATTTGATTGTTAGAATAGAAACAATGTTTATATTTCATTGTAGCTAATCTTTTATTTTGTGAAAAAGAAAAAATAAGATAATAGTTATTAGGAGTATTATTAATAACCTTACATGAAGTTTTTATACTTGTCTTTTGACAAATCATGCAGTTTGAAGAACTCATCCTCAGAGAAAGTGTGAAGAAGTACAAGCAATGGAAAATTTTTGAAATACAAGAAGAATGCATTTCATATTTAAGAAAAGATATACTAGTTTTTCTTTTAGTAAGAGTTAAAAATATAATATCATACAATTTGTATGTCTATATTTTTGTAACATTACGCAATATCATTATAATTACTATGTAATTTAATATGAATATAATGAATTTGTATGTTTTATATGTGCATGTATTTGTATGTGTGTGTATGTGCATATATATGCACTTTTGTTGATATAATTTATGGTTATAATTAAGTTTTAATAACTAGGACTAAAGGGAGCCATGGAGTAATTGGTAAAGTTGTTGTCATATGACCAGAAGTAACAAGTTCAAACCTTGGTAACATCCTCTGGCAGAAATACAAGGTAAGGCTACGTAAAATAGATCCTTGTGGTCGGGCCCTTCCTTGGAAGTGCACCTGGCTTGCCTATTTTTTTTAATAACCATAATATCAATTTGCGAAGGAAAAATTTGGTTGTTGAAAAGAGGTATAACAACTAGAATTTTGACGTCGTTAAAGCTTTTTCAATGACCGAATTTAATCTGATCGCTAAACTTTTAACGGAGGAGCTTTTAACGACTGGTGACAACTGAATTTTTACCGGCCGTTATTGACTAACTAATGACTGAATTTATATTTCTTGCGATGGAATTTCCCCAACATAGTCAATATTTTATGAAACCCCAACATAGTTTATAATCAAATTCATAGTAAGAGATACCCATAGATAATTAAACTTGAAAACATACAATTTACAAAAAAAAATGAAGGTTGGGCACCATGGATGAAAGGACCCAATGGTGTTGACCCACATACCTCAAATTTGGGATTTCCTTGATGAAGATTTGAATGAGAACTTGAAGTCTGAATGAACTTCTTGAGATCCGGAAATGAGTTTAGGACACTTGAATTTGAGTGAAATATTTGGTTAAGTGTTAGAAAGAGGGTTTTGGGGAATGTATTGAGTGATATGAGGTTAAAAAATATCTAAGTATAGGTGCTTTTACGCATAGGAAAGCTTAGATCCAAGGTCCCAAAGTCTTAGGCTGAAATTGGTAAAAATCTGGCAACAAAATACACTGATCTGCGCCCTGGCCGCAACGCGCTAGGGATTCGGATCCTTACTAGTTTAAGTCAACTTTGAGAAAATAAAATTTTGCTACGATTGCTCTAAATTCAGGGTTATCTCCCACTATATTTTACCCCCTGATCATGAATATGAAGTCAAATTTTTGATATCACACATAGATTTTGAGATACATGGAAATTACGATTATGGATATTTCGGAGGCATATTTTCGGGCAGTTTTTGGGGCGTTTCAGTCGACTTGCCAAGGTAAACCAAACATGGTAACATGAACTTGATGGATCCACTGGTATAGAAAAGGTAATATTCATAATTCTATGGTAGCACATAGTTTAGAGACTAAAGACTTTATATAAGGATCCCTTGAGTCGAGCCCCCATCTTAAGCCTCAATCGGTGCTAAGTCAAATCCTACAAAATACGTTAAATGATCACTTTCATCATATAATGAATAATTTGTAAGAGACATGATAACATGACTTGAGTAGCTCATAAACATGCTTGACCTCTACTAGTGAGCCTAACTTGAACATTAGAGTAGATCATAATCATACATGAACCCTTGCTTTAACATGAATAGCTCACAAGAGGTAAAAATCTTGTAATATGGCTCAACTTAATACTTGTAAAATCACAGATACATGCTTGAAAGCCCATAATCATTATGAAATTACTTGACTTGTAAATCATGTAATAGTCATCAACGACTTGAGAATTCTTGTCATGTAACTTTAACAAACACATGGTGGGTTCATGATACATGTTTAAAATCATGCAATTCAAGAATAAAACAAGATGAGTAAACTCAATAAAAATTAACCCACCAATATTGTAGTAAAACCCTCATGTAGGGTCATTTGAAATCCATCACAAAGCTCATAATAATTCATAGTTTCATAGCTCAAATCATGCATAGTCTCAATAGACAAAAGCAATTCATAATATAAGCTTGAAATAGATATTCATTCATAATCAATCAATACTTGGTAAAACCCCAACATAATTTATGTTTATATTTTATGATTAAAGATACCCGTAGGTGATACAACTTGAAATCATGCAATTTTCATAAAAAGAGAAGGTTGGGCTTCATAGGTGAAAGGACCCATAGATGAAATCCCACATACCTCAAACTTGGATTTTCTTGACATGAGCTTGAAGGAGACTTGCAGCTTGAGATGGGTTCTTAAGTTCCAAAATTTAGCTGGAAATCATTGAATTTAAATGAGATATTTGATTAAGTCATGGAGAGGTTTTAGAGAGGATTTTGTGAGTTATAGAGCTGGAAAATGGCTAAGTATGGCAGATTTCACGTTTAAATGTGCATGGGGCTATTACCTCAATGCCTTTGGATAAAATAATAAGATCAAGGAAAATTTTACACTGGTCTGCGCCTCAAGCACGAAGCGGACCAGACACCGAGTATAAAATTCACTAGTCCGCGCTCCAGGCGCATCGCAGCCTGGGTACAGACAGACACTAGAAATAAAAAAAATTAGTGAAAAATTATTTTTTGCTACGGATCTTCTAAAATTTGGTTATACCCATTTTCCACTCAATTTTGCCCCCTGATAAAGAATATAAAGTCGAACTTTCAAAATCACACACAGATTTTGAGATATATATAAATAATGATTGTGGGGCATTCTGAAGCACATGAAGGGTGGTTCAGTTTCCTTGACCATTGTGACAATATTCCTGATTGGATCCTTAGGCATTGGTTCGAAAACCCCACGCTTGATCATCAATGAAACAAGTGTTGTCTTCATTGTAGGGATCCTCGTCCATGGGTTTCTGCGGAGGTTGATGAACAACTACATTAGCTCGCTCCTGATTATGCTTCATCATCACCTTCATACCAGTACAGATTCGGGTAAGCTCTTGAATTATCTTCTCATTTATTTTAGCTTGCTCCGATCCAATACTAACAATGCACGAACTTTTGGTACATGACATGTCTCTTTGCCCCTATGCATGATTTGTCATGACCACCTTTTCTAGCTTCTCAAAAATCCTTGCAAATGGTTGATCTAAAAATATTCCTCTATGATGGTATCAACACATGCTTGACTATTCTCATCCAGGGCACGGTAGAAGATCTCCACCAAGGCATCATCAACAATTTTATTGTTAGGGACACTCCTCAAGCACTTTCTAAATCTCACCCATGTAGTATTGTTCGAGTCACCAGAAAGTTGCTCAAAGTTGTTGATTTGATCTTTAAACTTGAGCTTCTTCGATCTCAGGAAGTACCTCTCCAAAAAGGCCTTCTGCAACTCAGCCTCACTGGTGATCAAACTCTGTGGGAGCTTAGATAGCCATAGTGCTGCATTGCTTGTCAGATGAAGTGGGAAGACATGAAGTCCTATAACATCCATAGAAAAATTTTGTGTTCCCATTACACTATTGCAGACAATGCAACATTATGTGGATAACGATACAGATCTTTTGATAGTAGGCCCACGAATGACCCACAGCTCTGCGACATTTAAAGCAACCCACTCAAAACCACGAACTTTGTGTCAGTCGGTAGTGGAGGTACATAATGGCTCTAGTAACATCCATATACATAGGGTGAAAAGACCCCAAAAGTGATCGAAAATGTGGCTCAGAAGTGCCCGGAATCTTAATTTCCATATATCTGAAAATTCGAGCGTGATATCAAAAATTCGACTTCATATTCTTGATCAGGGGCAAAATTGAGTGAGAAATGGGTCAAACCCCATTTTTAGAGCAACCGTATCAAAATTCTATTTTCTAAAGTTTTTGAAAAATAGAATCAGTCTGCACCCCTGGCGCGACACGACCAGGGCGCAGACTAGTGTTATTTTCTTGGCCAGTTTTGTTGTTCAGTCCATGGCCTTTGGGTCTTGGACCTATGTCTTCCCATGCATAAAAATACCTATACTTAGTCATATTTCACCTTCATATCATACAAGACATTCACCAATGCTCTCTCCAACACTTAAACAAGTATTTCACTCAAAATTCAAGTGCAGAAACTCATTTCGGATCTTAAGGATTTCACTCAAGCTTCAAATCTCCATTCCAATCTTCATCAAGGAATTCTCAAAAGTCAAGGTACGTGGGTTTCAACCATTGGGTCCTTTTACCCATGGTGCCCAAGCTTCATTTTTACCTAAATTACATGTTTCTAAGTTGATTTTACTTATGGGTCTTCTATCAAGAATTTGACTATAAACTATATTGGGGTTTTATAAAAGTATGACTATTTATGCATGTTTTGAGCTATGGATCTAAGATCTATGATGTGTTTTGATGAGGGATTTCAATGTATTTTGCAAGGTGATATTACCTAATGTTGGTGGGTTGATTTACTTCAAGATTTCCATCATGATTTCACTCTTTAATTGCATGGTTTTATACTAGCGCTACACACCCACCAAGTGTTCGATTAAATGTCTGATTTAGGGTTCTTGAACTACTGATGATCCATTGCATGACCTATGACTTGTGTGACTTTATGATGATGAAAAGATGGTATATATGTGTTGATTTCATGAAAAGTGTGTATAGTGTTGTAAGATGACCACACCTAGTTGAGAGGGTCTTAGGCCTCAATCACCGTAGATGCGGGGTGAAACCTCCATCAACCAATTGAGGGGTTGATACCTTAATCACCATGGATGGTAGGGTGAGACCACCATCAACCAATTGAGGGGTTGATACCTCAATCACAATGGATGGCGGGGTGTGACCACTATCATAATGTCGGTCTCTTACTACACATGTAGTATGTTCTATGTAAGCATGTTTTACTTCAAACATCACTCATGCATGCCATATTGCTATATGCTCATTTATTGCCGGATTATGCATTTCGATTATGTTGTGTATCTCTTGTTGCATTGCATCCTACATACTTAGTGCATTCAAATGTTGCTAATGCATACTGTATGCCTACATGATATTAGCATGTAGGAACCAGAGCTCCTCATGATCATCCTCATCCTCCCCATGGCTAGTACTATCTCTACAAAGCAATTTGGTGAGTCCTCAATTTGGTGGACAATGTCTTTGATCTTATGCTATGTATAAAACTCTCTTTCCTTTATTGTATGCTTTGACTATGAGGGTGATCCCGGTTGCTTGTCTTGGCCCCTTCTAAGTTCTATGTTTAGAGGTGTTATTGGATAAGTTATGTAATGATGCAATCCGTTTGACTCTCCTTGTCTCTTCTGATGTTTTATGAAATAAGAGACTTCCCCTTAGTCCCTATGCCCTCATTGCTATACCTTTATTGTTGTTTAATAGCTTCTGCAATGAAGGATGTGCAATAATATGTAAGAAACTTGATTCGGGCCCCTTCAAGTTCCCTATTCGCCGTGTCATATCTAGGCCCTAGGTTTGGGTGGTAACAAACTTGGTATCAGAGAATTGGGTTGTTACTGGTCCTCGACATCCAACACACCGCGTTGATGTATTAATCATAATTGTGTTGTACACCATAACTATGAGTACGAGGCTATGAGACAATTAGGAAATGTTTTCCTTCTTCTTACTCCATGTCGTGCTATAGAAGTTCGGTATGGTTTCCCCTCTAACGAATGTTCTTTGCTATGTTAGATCATGCCTAACACAAGATGAAGAAGAGTCTGCACAACCCGAGGAACAACTAGGTCATAGAGAGCTCCGAGATGCTCTCACCTTGCTAGCTCAAGTTGTGCCTAATCAAGTCAACCAAGGGGCCCAAGCCCCTCATGCTCCTACTCTGGCATCTTGGGTGAGGGGCTTTATGAGGATGAATCCATCAAAGTTCTATGGGTCTAAAGTGGATGAGGACCCTCAAGAATTTGTTGATGAGGTATGCAAAGTGTTATTTATCATAGGTGTGAGGTCGGAAGAGAAGGCGGAGTTGGCGGCTTACCAACTCAAGGGGGTGGCCCAAATATGGTATACTTAATGCATGGAGGAGAAGGGGAACAATAATGCGATTCTATGCAAGAAGTTTAAGGCGGCTTTCTTCAATCGGTTCTTTCTTCTTGAGCTTAGGGAAGCCAAATTGATAGAGTTCATGAGTTTGAAGAAAGGGTATATTAGTGTGAGGCTCATTCCATCAAGTTCAACCAACTCTCTAAATATGCTCCATACTTGGTTACCAAATCGAGGTCTAGGATGAATAAGTTTGTGATGGGTGTATCTAATTTGGTGAGTGAAGAATGTCATACTGCCATGTTGATTAGTGACATGGATTTATCCTGCTTGATGATTTATGCCAAACAATTGGAGGGGGAGAAGTTGAGAAAGAGGAGGAGTAATGAGGCCAAGAGAGCCAATTTTGATGGTAAGTTCCAAGGTCCCAAGGGTCGGCAGTTTCACCAAGGCCAAGAGTCTTCTCATGTTCCTAGTAGGAGATTTACAAATGACTACCCAAGGCCCCAAAAAGGTGGTGGTGTGGTGCCTAGACCTATGTGCTAAAGATGTGGTAGAGGCCATGATGGCCCATGTTTGACGGACACTAATGCTTGCTATAGTTGTGTAGAAGTGGATCACAAGAAGGTTGATTGTCCTCAGAATCAAAACAAGGGTAAAGATGTTCGTCCACAAGGCCAGGGTGCTAATGTGGTTTTTGTCGGGAGGAGGAGGTCAATAAGGTGGTGCCCCGAGGCTCAATCGGTTCTATGCACTCCAAGGGGGACAAAGTGTCGATGTGGTGCCCCATGTCATCACCAGTATGTTAAAAGTTCTCAATTTTGATGTGTATGCATTGATAGACCCGGGTGCCACTCATTCTTTTGTTACTCCTTTTGTTGCCAAAAAGTTTTATGTTGAGCCCGAATTGTTGTGTGAGTCTTATGAGGTGTCTACTCTCGTTGGTGCATTTATTGTTGCCAGAAAGGTCTATAGAAATTGTCTAATTTGCATTTTACATAAAATATTGTCTGTGATATTGTTGAGTTGGATATGGTGGATTTTGATGTTATTCTTGGGATGGATTGGTTGCATGCATATTATGCCTCTATTGATTGTAGAACCTATAGGGTCAAATTCCAATTCCCAAATGAACCCGTCCTTGAGTGGGAGAGTCATGATGTGGTGGTCAAAGGTAGGTTATCTCTTGCAATAAAGCCCAAAAGTTGATGTCTAAGGGGTGTCTCTATCATCTTGTCAGGGTTAGGGATGTTGATTCCAAATTCCTTCCTATAGAGTCAGTTTTGGTGGTTAGTGAGTTTCTTGATGTCCTTCCAAATGACCTTCGTTGTGCTTCTCCCGAAAGGAAAATAGACTTTGGTATAGACCTGCTTCTCGATACTCAACCCATTCCTATTCCCCCTTACCGTATGGCCCCGATGGAGTTGAAGGAGAAATTGAGGGATTTATTGGAGAAAGAATTTATTAGGCCTAGCCAATCACCTTGGGGTGCACTGGTGTTGTTTGTGAAGAAGAAAGATGGTCCCTTAGGATATGCATTGACTACCGACAACTTAATAGGATCACCATAAAGAATAAGTATCCTCAACCAAGGATTAATGATTTGTTTGACCAACTTCAAGGGGCTAGCCACTTCTCTAAGATTGATCTTCGGTCTGGGTATCCTCAAGTGAAGGTGAGGGAGTATGACATTCCCAAGATGGCCTTTTGTACTAGGTATGGGCATTATGAATTTATGGTTATGTCTTTTGGGTTGACCAATGCACCGGCTATCTTCATGAATCTTATGAATAGGGTCTTCAAATCCTACCTTGATTTGTTTATGGTGGTCTTCGTTGATGATATTTTGATCTATTCACATAGTGAGGAGCATGTAAGTCATTTGAGAATGGTGTTGCAAAAATTTAGAGAAGAGAAGTTGTATGCCAAATAGGAAAAGTGTGAATTTTGGTTGAAAGAGGTTACCTTTCTAGGTCATGTGGTGTCGGGGGATGGTATTAAGATGGATCCTAAGAAGATAGAAGTGATTAGAAATTGGCCTAGACCTTTGATCCTGTCAGACATTAGAAGCTTCTTAGGCTTAGCGGGTTACTACCAAAGGTTTGTAAATGGGTTCTCTTCTATTGCTTCTCCCATGACTAAGTTGCCCCAAAAGAAGGCTAAGTTTGTGTGGAACAATGAGTGTGAAAAGAGTTTCCAAACCATGAAGGATAAGCTTGTCTCCGCTCCTATCTTGTCTTTACCAGAAGGGTTGGAAGGGTATATTGTGTATTGTGATGCTTCTCGAATTGGTTTGGTATATGTTTTGATGAAAAATGGTAAGGTGATAGACTATGCTTCTAGGCAACTTAAGAGGTATGAAAAGAATTATCCTACTCATGATTTTAAATTGGCTGCCTTGCTTTTTGCTTTGAAAATTTGGTGTCATTATTTGTATGGAGTGCATGTTGATGTGTTTAAGAGTCACCAATATGTGTTCACCTTAAAAGATCTCAACTTGAGACAAAGAAGGTGGTTAGAACTTCTTAAGGATTATGATATGAGTGTGAATTATCTTCCCAGTAATGCTAATGTTTTGGCTGATGCTTTGAGTAGGGTGTCTATAGGTAGCCTAGCTTGTGTTGATCGATTGGGGCAAGGAAGTGGCTGGGAGGTTCATCAGTTGGCTAGATTGGGGGTTAGGTTGGAAGAGGTTGATAATGGTAGTATTGAGGTTATTGATGGTTCGAAATCTTCCTTGGTTGATGAAGTAAAAGCAAAGCAAGACCTTGACCCCCTCCTTGTTAGAGAATTGAAGGCTTGGGTGAGAGATGGGAAGGTGGAAGATTTCTCCCATGGGGAAGATGGTGCCCTTAGATACAGATAGGTTGTGTGTGCCTTGTGTTGATGATTTGAGAGAGAAGATTCTTGATGAGGCTCGTAATTCTTCTTGTTCCGTTCACCTCGATTTTACCAAGATGTATAGAGATTTGAGAGAGGTATTTTGGTGGGGAGGTATGAAGAAGGACATTGCTAGATTTGTATCCGGTTGTCATAGTTGCCAACAAGTCAAAGCCGAACACCAAAGGCCGGGTGGCCTAACCTAGGATATAGAGATTCCTACTTGGAAGTGGGAGGAAATTAATATGGATTTTGTGGTTGGGTTGCCTAAGACTAGAAAGGGTTTTGATTC
>JAOTQR010078787.1:0-11041 GCA_025774065.1 Solanum ossicruentum
TAAGAAAAAAAGTATTTAGATTGTATTGGAAGAAGTCCATAAAAAAACTGAACTATTTGCCAAAGAGAAAGAAAGAGGGTAAAGCAGAGAGAAGTAAAGAAAAAAATAATAATTATGTTGTATTTTTTAAAAATATAAATAAATATTATAAAAAAAATATTTATTGGTAACCTGCAATAGCATGTCAATATTACCTGATAATGTAAAAATTTTGTACACTGGTAGTGCACCAAAATTAAACCCTTTTTTTATAATGCTATTAATGATTTTCTTTTTTACCTACACGTATACTTCAAAGTTCCATTATTGAGTTTAGCTATGAACAAAACACATATTTACCATCATTGTCAAGATTGAAGTCTCTAAGTTTCCTTCTTTTTACTTTCTTATCATATGAATTACGTCTGGATTTTGGTTTGTTTTTGTTGTTCATAAAATATTACATTTTGGTTACTTTAGCACATGACTTCAACAAAATCACACGTGTCGTGTGACAAAATTGACTGAGAAACCATAAATTCAAAGTTATTCACATTAGCCAAAATTGTTCAATGTGGAATTTCCAATTTTTCTTTCAAAAAATTGGCAGAAAAATATCACTCAAGTTTTTTCCAATTTTAGTGTAACAAATTCATATAAGTTATACTCTCTCCATCCTATTTTAACTTTCATATTACATTTTCAAAGCTAAATTAGTTTAAATTAATTTGATATTTTAAAATAATAATTTAGATATTTAAAAATTATAAAAACATATTATTGATTACAATTTTTCTCATAATATTATTATGTAAAAATTCATCTTAAAATGTTAGTCAAAATTAATATAATTCAATTTTAAAAATAAAAATTATAACAATTAAGATAGGATGGAGGGAGTATTAAAAATTTACAAGTACAATCCAATTACAGTACATCCAAGCAATTAACAAATGCACTTAAAATTAACCTCTTTTTTTTTTCGTTTGGAATATCAGTTTCACATGACATTAATAACCAACTCCAAAAGATATACAATATATATTGTGCGGGATTTTACCCCTCTAACGTTTGATTTTGTTTTAAAGTTTTAGTCCTCTCTTCGTTTAAAAAATAATGATCTATTTTCCTTTTGAGTTTGTTTCAAAACGAATAATCTATTTTTTTAGCAAAACTTTAATTTCAACTTTTTGCATGACATGTTTCAGACCACAAGATTAAAGATTATTTTGGAACATTTAATATAACTTTAATTTATGAACACAAGATTGAAAAACATTCTTTATAAAGTTTTTTAAGAAAGAAGTACTAAAAAAACACCCTTAAACTTGACACGAATTATTAGTTTCGTCCATAAAATATTGATAGGCCTAAAAACACCCTCAACTTGGCAAATTAAGCTTGGACAATACACCCCTCCCATACCACAAGCATAACAAGTGAGTACTTATTTAAATCGTGTAAAGGGTTTAAAAAAGACCACATCAACCTTAATTTTTCCCCTTTTTAAAAAAAATGAAAATTTTCCTTCAATTTTTAATTTGCAACTACTAGAATACCCTTCTTCTTTCCATTTAACTTTTCCCTCATTAATGGTGACATCAAAGCAAGATCTTTTTTTTTATTCTCATTTTTAATTACTTGATTGTCTTTCTTTTCCTGTTTTGTTTATGATTATTTTTTGTCAATGTGGACTTCTGACAACGTGAAAAATTTCATGGTCGGATGATAATCTCGTCAGAAGATTTTGGGATGTAATATGACAACAACTGAAACTCTAGAAAATTTCAAATCAAAATTTAATAAGTTAGAGAAACATGAGGCTCAAAGGTGTTTTTAAGCCTATCAATAGTTTACGGACGAACTAAAAACTCGTGCCAATTTCGAGAGTTTATTTAAGATTAGTTCGCCAAGTTGAAGAGTGTTTTTAAGCCTATCAATAGTTTAAAGACAAAACCAATAATTTGTGTCAGGTTCGAGGGTATATTTAATCTTAGTTCACCAAGTTGATTGAGTGTTTTTAAACATATCAATAATTTAGGGACGAAACTAGTAATTCGTCTCAAGTTCGAGAGTGTTTTCAGTACTTTTCTGTTTTTTTAAATTTTGTACCAAGTCAAATTAGGTCATTTTTTTTAAATAGATGGAGTACTTCTTATGATGTTTCATGACCCGGACCTAGGGTCTAGGAGTGACATGACGAATAGGAACCCCAGAATCCCCAAACAAGCCTCGTATCCACATTTACATCATCGACTCAAAAACACATAATGAAGAAATAAACACATAGTTCTAAGAGATGGGAAAGTATGACTCACGCTATGAGGGTGCCATAGGGATTGAGATTTGCATGATTCACATAGCACATAGCACATAGCATATAGGAACTAAGGGGCAGGTAAGCATGACTCAGGCTATGGGGATCGAAGGGACTTAAGACTTTCCATATTTCCACATCTCACGAGAATATATCATCATCTCATCAATATTCAATAGATAGCCATAATCATCATCTCCATAAACAAATAACATGACATAGCACAAATCCATACAAGAGTCTAAATGTTGCCCAATAATGCCTTTAAATCATAGGATAGGACAGGAACCAAGACATGTCCCAAGATCACTCTCAAAGTAAATAAAGCATAAACAGAAGCAACATAATAGGTAGATGTATGGTGGCTTGTCCTTGGATGATAGGACTCACCACAACAACTTTCAAAACCGAGCTAACCGTCGAGAGGTGGATAAAGATAATCTTCGGTCCCTACATGGTTAGATCATGTAGGCAAAGAATGTGTGTTAGTACATTTAAATGTACTAAGTATGCAGGGATGCAATACAAATAAACTCACTAAACCTGCATTCGATGTTAGATGACAAAAGCACATATATAGAAATAAGTATATACATAAGAAAGGATAATATATTAATATGTGATGAAATCCATGATGCATAAAATGTCATAATACTTCAACATAGTGGGGATTTGACCATAACCGACATCTTAAACTCATGCAAGCTATTACATGACTTTGCCCGATTAAAGTCTCCCATCAAGTGATAGTAGACCACTTGCCAAAGGTAACCTACGCCACAACTTACGACCCATTCATTTTGGTGTGATGACCACCTTCCTTACGACTTGATCATTTTGGATGAATTTTCATAATCATATCATAACCATCCCTTAAAAGGGGCATAAACATATACCTATGTTGGCAAATAGTTATGGAACTTAGGTGCTGGACCCTTGGAGATAGCCCCCCTCCCACAAGTCCGCTCAGTGCTAAGTCATCATCCCATAAGAATGCATGTACATACATATGCTTTCAAAGGAGACATAAGTCATTTCAAATCATTTTAATGTATACCTACACTTCAAAGCCAATCATTCTTTATAATCATGCACACTTGGGCCAAAAAATCAAATCATACTTCATATCATACTTTCATGCATAGGAATAACTCATTCACATATATCATATTGGGGTAAACACCCAAAATTTCTCAAAGAGCCATATTATAGACATTTTGTCACCACATGTCATGTCATAACTATATTTTCATCAAAATCATATTCATCAACATATTTGGGTCTTAACCCACTTCATAATCTTCATGAAAACTAATGCTCATGTATACATATGCCATGAATTATGAGAGAATAACATGAGCAATAGAGATTCAATTCATACTTAAATCAACAATATAATATGAAATCCAAGTAAATTCATGAGTAAATTCATATTTAAATCATACTTTAGATTACTCATGCTTAAATCCAACATTTAAGGGGGACATGCATATCCAAATATTCATAATATCAATGCAATTCTATCTATTAGGGATTAAATCACTTTAAAAACATCAATTATACATTGCTCATAACTCAATTGAATCAAATAAATAATAATTTAAAAGACTCATATATTCAAAGTAAGCTTAATTTCATAAATCAAGCAGTAAAGAGTTTGGAGTCTTCATGGTTGAAAGGGACCACGAATCAATACCACATACCTTTGATAATTAAAAAGAATCAGGAAGAAAATAATTATATTAGAAGACCCTCCTTGATCTCCAAGTTAATTCTCTAATGGCACACTTAAGAGGAGTTCTTTAAATGAGAGAATTTGAATATTCTTAGATGAGAGAATTCAAATATTCTAAGTGTATGGAATGAATTTGAATAAGAATAGAGGAATGCATATATTTTCAGGGTGCAGTATAAGTTAGAAAGTCATAAACGAACCTTAGAAATAACCAAAATTACAAGAAAGCTATTTATGAAATAGACTTCAAAAAGTATCCAGGGGTTTCATCAAGGAGCCTCACGGCACGTGTGAAGGTCCATGGGTCGTGAAGTGGTCTGTGGAGCTGACCTTGGTCAAAATGCTAGATAAGTTCAACTCCAAGGAAGGGCACACGGCTTATGCAAGGACATACGTGTCGTTTGGACATCCGTGCAAGTGATGCAAGTTTCGAGATGGTGATTCCATTCTTAGAAAATTATTTTAGGATGAGATCTTTATGAGAACACCTCTCAACATCTCATGTGAGGTCACATGAGACACCACATGGCTCGTGGAGTTCCACATGACTCGTACAAGGTCTTCTTATATCTTTCGTTAACCAAAATCTTGGCTGGATAGTTGGGGGTACTTTCCAAGGACTCTTCAACAGCCAATGTTGAGGAGCACGGCTTGTAGGAGGTTCCTTGGAGAGCCACCAAGCCTCAAATCATTTCTTAAGCCACCCAAAGTCATACTCAAGCATTCCCCATGGCTCACACATCTCCAGAAACTCAATTTACGCAATAAAAGGTCTTACGAAGTCTGGATCCTTCCATCATCTCCCCCTTGGGAACATTCATCCTCGAATGTGCTAGAACATAACTTGAAAGGCTTGATTTGAACATGAAACATCCAACATGAAGGCACAATGCATAATTCATTACTTAAAAATCATAAATTCATTAAAACTCATGTCAAAACTTCTTTTTAAATCATTTTTGTGCACATATATGCATGCCATGTCATGAAATAGAAAAGTGAAAGAATTAGGACTATTGAGAATAAGAAGAACCTAATACTTTAGGCTTGAGTAGATTGGAAAAGATAGGGGTATCGCCTCATCGTATCCATCTCCACCTCCCATGTAGCACTCTCCACTTGTTGATTTATCCAAAGCACTTTAAATGTATCCACATCCTTGTTGCAAAGCCGCTTTACTTGTCTATCCAAGATCTAAATTGAAACTTCATAGGACAAGTTCTCCTTAACTTCAACACCCTCCAAAGGTACAATTGAACTAGGATCACCAATTAGGTTTCTCAATATAGACACATGGAAAATCGGGTGAATATAACTCATCTCCAAAGGCAAATCCAATCTATAGGTCACCTTGTTAATCTGCTCAACTATCTTATAAGGCCCTACATACTGTGGACTTAATTTGTCCTTCTTATTAAAATGCATTATACCCTTCATGTGTGAAACCTTCACATACATCCAATCATCAACAAGAAATTCAAGATCCTTTTTTCTAACATCCGAATAGGACTTTTGGTGATTTTGAGCCGCTTTTAACCTTCTCCTAGTCAACTTCACCTTTTCCATGTCCTCCAACACCAAATTCAGGTTAATCAATGCTATCTCACCCAACTCAAACTATCCCATTAGGGATCTACACCTTCTCTCATACAAAGCCTCAAACTGTGCCATACCAATGCTAGCATGAAAGCTATTGTTGTAGGCAAATTTGATAAGTGGCAGATGATCATCACAATTATCCTTGAATTCCAACACACAAGCCCTCAACATGTTCTCCAATATTTGAATTGTCCTCTTGGCTTGTACATCGATTTAAGGATGGAAAGTGATAGTTAACTTCACCTTAGTGCCAAACCCCTTTTGAAATGATTTCCAGAAATGCAAAGTAAATTGAGTTCCATGATCCGATATGATAGACATCGACATACCATGAAACCTTACCAACTCTCGGATATACAATCTTAAATAATCTTCTGCATTGAAATGCCCCAAAAATACTTAAAAATGTGCCTCGAAAATACTCATAATTGTAATCTTCATATATCTCAAAATTCATGCATGATATCAAAAATATGGCTTCATATTCATGATTAGGAGAAAACATTGAGTGGGAAATGAGTATAACCTTGATTTTAGAGCGACCATAGCAAAAAATAAATTTTCAAAAATTTTCTTATCCAATGTTGATTCGCACTTTGGCTGCGACGCGCCAGGGGCGCGAACAGTGTTATTTTGTTCCCAGTTCACTCTCAAAACCTTCTCTAACACTTAACCAAATATTTCATCCAAATTCAAGTGTCCCAAACTTATTTTCAGATCTCAAGAACTTTGTTAAAGCTTCTAGTTCTCATTCAAATCTTCATCAAAGGAATCCCCAAATTTGAGATATGTGGGTTTCAACCATTGGGTTCTCCCACCCATGGTTCCCAAAATTACATGTTTTCAAGTTGGATTATCTATGGTATCTCTTATTATGAAGTTTAATTATAAACTATGTTGGAGTTTCATAATATGTTAACTGTTTATGCATGTTTTGAGACATAAATCTATGACCTATTATTATCTTGCATGAGGATTTTACTATGTGTTGGTGAGTTGATTTACCATGAGTTTCCTCACATGATTTCAATATTGAATTGCATGATTTTGAACTAGCATTATACACCCGCCAAATGTTTGATAAAATATCTTGCTAAGGATTCTTGAGTTATTGATGATCTATTTCATGTCTTATGAGTCAAGTGGCTTTATGATGATTAAGGGAATGTTTGTATGTGTTGAATTCATGAAAAGTATCTATAGTGTTGCAAGTTGACCACATCTTGTTGAGAGGGTGATATGCCTCAACCACTTTGATAGGGGGTGGTATGCCTATCTACCATATTGAGGGGTATATACCTTGATCACTATGATGGGGGGTGGTATGCCCATCTACCAGTTGAGGGGCATATACCTTGGCCACTTTGATAGGGGTGGTATGCTCATCTACCATGTCAAGGGGTATATACCTTGACCACTTTGATGGGAGGTGGTATGCCCATCTACCAATTGAAGGGTAGATACCTCAATCACCTTCAAAGGGAGTACTATCCTTGGATTCCAAGTAATAGTTTTCTTGGTTTATGATGATGGTCTCTTCCTACACATGTAATATGTTCTATACAAGCATGTTTTACTAGAAGCATTGATCATACATGTCATGTTGTTATTATACCTATCCTTTACTTATAATTATGCGTTTTGATTATGTTGCCAATCTCTTGTTGCATTGCATCCTACATATTTTGTACATTCAAACATGCTAACGCATACCCTATGTCTACATGATATTACCATGTAAGAACCGGAGCACCTCTCGATCATCCTCCACATGGCTAGTTTTGGCATCTTGAAGATAAGCTTTTGTTGAGTCCTCAAGTTTGGGATCACTAGCTTTACTACTCTTGCTTTTGTTCTCTTGTTATGTTGAACATTTGGTACTATGAGGGTAAGCTTGGAAAGTGTCTTGGCCCCCACCCAATCTATGCTAGAGGTGTTATTGGAACAATTGATGTAATTATTCTATGATCTTGACTCTTGAATATTTTATAGTTATAAAAGACTTTTCTTAGTCCCTTTTATCTTTATTTATATCTCTTAATGTTATTATTTTGCTTCCGTGACCAAGAATGTGTGATTGATATGCTAGGAGGCTTGTTTGAGGTTCTTTTGGGTTCTCCATTTACCGTGTCATGTCTATGCCCTAGGCTTGGGTCATGACAGGTGTTGAAGATAGTCTTGATGGATAGGAAATAAGTCAATTTAGTCATCCTATCAATGATAACCCAAATAGAATCAAATTGCTTTCAGGTTCGAGAAAAACCAACCACAAAATTCATATTCACATTTTGCCACTTTCAAGTAGGAATCTCAATATCTTAAGCCAAACCACTGGGTCTTTGATGTTCTACCTTCACTTGTTGATAACTGAGGCATTCAAATACAAACTTGACTATGTCTTTCTTTATACCATGCCACTAATACACTTTTCTTAGATCAAGATACATTTTGGTGGATCTCAAATGCATGGAATAATGAGAGTTGTGGGCTTTACTCATGATCATCTCTCTAAGACCATCAACATTCGGAACACAAGACCGATCTTGAGAACGAAACACACCATTTCTCCCTTAGGAGACAACCTCTACCTTTTTTTACGTAACCAACTTCTTTAACTTAACCAAAGATAGATCCAAGTCTTGTTTTGCCTTGATATCAAAAACTACAGAAGACTCAATCCCATTCTGAACACAAATACCACCATCATTGGAGTCATCCAATCTAACACCCAACCTAGCCAAACGGTGAACATCTTTTACCAATTCTTTCTTCCCTTCATCAAAATATGCTATACTCCCCATGTATAGCCTACTAAGTGCATTGACTACAACATTTGCCTTGCCAGAATGATATAAAACATTCATATCGTAGTCCTTAAGAAGCTCCAATCACCTTTTTTGCCTTAAGTTAAGGTCCCTTTGGGTGAACATATATTGCAAACTCGTGTGATCAGTGAGCACATGAACGTGAACCCTACATAAAATAACAAGGCTAAACCTAAAGATAAAAGATAAAACATGATATCCTCTGAAAGTAAGGGAGGACTCATCAATCAACTGAATACAATGGATTCTCATTGGGATGCTTGTCGATGACCAATAGTATTTATCTCTGTGTCATGAAAGGATACAAGCCCAAATAGGCATCAGTACATGGAATGTACAAGTATGAAAGATGACAGAATGAAACATTTAAAGGTATATAATGTCAACTCAAATAGCTCAACTCAAGTAGCATGAAATGCAATGAGAAAGTCAAAGAGTCTAAAGTACGAATGCAGTTTAGACAATGACCATTCACATATCATCTCATCCAATCCACTCGGAGTACTATCAAGACCTACATGATTTCTTTAACCAACAACTATCACTTATGAGCCAATGATGATATAATAAAATGATGTCATTGTCATATTCATTCTATACATTGCCTGCGTAAAGGATATCCCGTCAGTGGATCCACAATACTAACATAAATTCCGAGACAATAGGAAACATTCGATTTTATGGTTCAATCCTCTCTTATACTGGTCACGTAGTTATTGAGTTTGAGTTGGACTTACTTTTACTCAATTCGCTTCTCAATACTCATACCAAGGCTCAACAATCTCATAAGATATTAATTCTATGGTTACCTCATCAACTAGTCTCATTTGGCATTTGTCAACTCAATTCATCACTTCAACTATCAACTCTTTAGTTAGGAACATTCTTTTAAGATTTAGCTCTTGACTCATAGAGACTCTCTGTCATGTATCGTTCTAACTCATAGCATTCAAGAGAAAAAAAGTAGAGTCAAAGCATTTAGGAATTCAATAGACTCTTTAGGCTCAGATTATACTCATGCATACTCATTTAAGTGCCATATGTAAAAATAACAAGAATTCATTCTAGGATTCATGTAAAAAAAGTAAAATAATCTATTTCAAATATTTAATTCATAAAAACTATAATTCATGCAAGGTTATATCGGAATACATTAGGATTTAAGAGAAATCTTCAAGAAATATTCATGGAAGACTCAATTCATTCACAATTCCATTAATTCAGGTTATGGGGCACATGGAAGAACATAATTCATGTTCTAGTTAGCCTCACATACCTGGAATTAGGAAGAATAACCAAGTCTCTGGCTATCCTCAATCTTGGACTCAAAACCCTGGCTTTTCTCCTTTGTTCGATGCTTTCTACGTTTTTAGGTATGTAATGAGCGAGGGTTAATACACCTAGGGTACTGATAAGGGACCTAGATTTGGTCCAAAACATCATAGGTTTTAATTAAAAAGAAAAGGGAAGGAAGTAATTGCCTCTTTGAAAGCTGTCGAGTGGAACCATGAGACCCCATTTACGAGCCGTAGGTCCACTTATGGGCCATAAGATACCTCTCGTAGGTGGAAGTGCCCCAAATCGAGTTACTGAAAATTGGACCAAGGACTTACGAACCATGCTCTATGGATCATAAGTTGTATTAAGGGTCGTCTTATAACTCGTGATCGCAAGGTTCAGAAGTCTTTATTTTCTAGAATTCCAATCTACGAACAAGACTTACTGGCCGTACGTCAGTTGACGGGGCCATTTGATAACACGTCACTCAATATCCAAAAAAGTTAATTTTTGAGTCATTAGATTACGAACCATGATCTACAGGTTGTGGAATGATATACGATTGTAAGCTATCACGTACGTGGGCCTTAGACTTAGAAAAAATCCACCCAGTCATGAGGGCACCTACGAGGCATCATTTATGGGTCGTAGATCACTCTACGGACTGTAGGTGACCCTCGTGGTTTCCTCCGGTGACTTTTCTAAATCATGTTTCTCAGGGTATTTTCTCATACAAGGTAAGATGAATTGGGGGAGTGTTACAAAATATCGGTGTTGTTAGATATTGGATCAATACCGAAAGAAGGAATCATGGACTATCAAAATTATTCCCTCAAGTAAAAGATGAAGTTGATGAAATACTTGAAAAGAATAGTGATGATGACATGGAATAATGGAGGAAGAATGACAAATACGAGTTCCAAATTTTTTTTTTCGAGAATTGATAAAAATATTATGAAAAAATGTCCAAAGATTTCAAATATTAGTATAGTGTTAGAGACGTAATTCAAACAAAACCTTTCCTAGAAGACAACTATGTAGATTAGATACTCTTTTAGTATTTGTAATTATGCAATTTTATTTATTTGAATAAATATATGGTGACTCACCTTGATTTTCTTTTAAAAGTCTTCTATTGAAATTGCAAAGAGTATGAGTTACAAGTTATATATGTTTAAGTAGCAAATTACGACTTACAAGTTTCAAATTTTAAATTGAAAGTTGAAAGTTTTTATTATTTTATAACTTTTTATAAAAAGATAATATTAAGAAGTATTATAAAATATTATAATTTTTTTAATCATAATA
>JAOTQR010078789.1:0-11038 GCA_025774065.1 Solanum ossicruentum
ATCTTTTTGAGTGAAGACATATTGGAGACTCTTATGATCGGTGAACACATCAACATGCACCCCATACAAATAGTGACGCCAAATTTTCAAAGAAAAGACCATGACGACTAATTCATGATCATGGTAGGATAATTCTTTTCATGCACTTTGAGTTTTCAAGAAGCATAGGCTATCACCTTACCACTTTGCATTATAACACAGCATAAACCAACTCTAGAAGCATCACAATGCACAATAAAGCCCTCTAGCCCTTCCGATAGTTACAATATAGGAGCGGACATACGCTTATCTTTGAATGTTTGGAAACTCTTTTCACACTTCTTTTGATTCAACTTGGTCATAGCAGAAGCAATAGAAGAGAACCCATTCACAAACCTCCGAGAGTAAGAAACTAAGCCTAAGAAGTTCCTCATATCTGACGGAGTCAATGGCCTAGGCCAATTTCTAATCACATATATCTTTTTAGGATCCACCTTAATAACATCCCTCAACACCACATGACCTTGGAAGGCAACCTCTTTTAAACAAAATTCACATTTTTCACACTTGGCATACAACTTTTCTTCCCTCCATCTTTGTAGCACTACCCTCAAATGACCCATATGCTCCTCCTCACTATGTGAATAGATCAAAATACCATCAATGAAGACCAAAATAAATGAATCAAGGTAGGGTTTGAAGACCCTATTCATAAGATCCATGAAGATGGCCGGTGCATTGGTCAACCCAAAAGACATCACAACAAACTCATAATGTACATACCTAGGCTGAAAGACCATCTTAGGAATATCACAGTCCCTCACCTTTACTTAATGGTACCCGGATCGAAGATCAATCTTTGAGAAGTGACTAGCCCCTTGCAATTGGTCAAACAAATCATCAATCCTTTGAAGAAGATACTTATTCTTTATGGAGACCCTATTAAGTTGCCAGTAGTCAATATACTTTCTAAGGGACCCATTCTTCTACTTCACAAATAACACCACTGCACCCCAAGGTGATTGGCTAGACCTAATAAAATCCTTCTCTAACAAATCCCTCAATTGCTCCTTCAACTCTTTTAACTCCACCGAGGCCATGCGGTAAGGGGGAATTAAAATGGTTTGAGCATCGGGAAGGAGGTCTATACCAAAATATACTTCCCTTTCAGGAGGGACATCGAGAAGGTCATTTGGAAAGAAATGAAGGAACTCATTTACAATCAACATTGACTCTATAAGAAGGACCTTGGACTCCACATCCCTTACCCTCACAAGATGATAGACACACCACTTATAGATCAACCTACAGGCTTTAATGTAAGAGATGAATATACCCTTGAGCACCATATCATGACTATCCTACTCAAGAACGGGTTCATTTAGGAATTGGTATTTGACCCTGCGGGTTCTACAATCAATAGAGGCATAGTATGTATGCAACCAATCCATCCCAAGTATGACATCAAAATATAACATTTCCAACTCAACAAGATCATAAGGTAATATCTTAGCCAAAATGCAAACGGTACAATTTATATACAACATTCTAGCAACAATGGATGCACTAATAGGAGTAGACACCTCATAGGACACTCACAACAATTCAGGCTCAACATGACACTTTTTTGCAACAAAGGGGGTAACAAAAGAAAGAGTGGCACCCGAATCAATCAATACATACACATCAAAATCAAAGACTTATACCATACCGATGACAACATCGAGAACCTCCTCAAGCCCTTTCCTCCATTGGAGTGCATAGAACCGATTCTTCCTTGGGGCACTATCTTATCGGCCACCTCTCCCCAAAGGAAGCATATTAGCACCTTGTGGATAAACCTCCTTAACCTTGTTGCAATTTTGAGGGCAATCCATCACCTTATGCGCAACTTCTCCACGACCATAACAAGCATTAGTATCCCTGAAGCACCGGCCATTATGACCCTTACCACATTTTGGACACACAACATTAGGAACCACACCCCCAACACCTTGGGCCCTTGGAAAGTCATTGGCAACCCTTGTATTAAATGCATGAGAAGACCCTTAGCCTTGATGGAATCGACCACCCTTTCGACCTTGGAATTTTACCTCAAAACGAGCACTCTTGGCCTTATTACTCTTCTTCTTTCTCAAGTTTTCCTCCTCCATTTGGTCGGCATAGGTCATCAAATAGGACAAATTCATGTCACTAATCAAGATTGCGGACCAGCATTCCTCACTCACTAAATCGGATACACCTATCATGAACTTGTTCATTCTAGACCTTAGGTCGGCAACTAAGTGGGGAGCATATTTAGAGAGTTGGTTGAACTTTAGGGCATACTCCCTCACACTCATAGACCCTTGTCTCAAATTCATAAACTCCACCATCTTTGCCTCCTTAAGCTCAAGAGGGAAGAACTGATTAAGAAAAGCCGCCTTAAACTTCTCCCAAAGCACCACATTATTGATTCCCTTTTCCTTTCATTAATTAAACCATATTTGTGCTACCCCTTTGAGTTGGTAGGCTGCCACTCTGCTTCCTCCTCCGGTCTAAAAACCATGATAGTCAATACCTTGTAGACCTCATCAATGAACTCTTGAGGGTCCACATCTACCTTAGACCCATAGAATGCCAGTAGGTTCATCCTCATGAAGTCTCTCACTTGAGATGCTAGTGTAGGATCACGAGGGCCTTAGGCCCCTTGGTTCGCTTGGTTGGCCACAACTTGTATTAGCATAGTAAGAGCATCCCGGAGCTCACCACGAGCTGGTTGTTCCTTGGGAGTGCAGGCCCTCATTCTCTTGTGTTAAGCATAATCTAGCATAGCAAAGAATAATGGTTAGGGGGAAAACATTACTTTAACTCGATAGGACGACTTAGAACATGAAGAACAAAAACATTTCCTAAAACGCCTTATAGACTCTTGTTCATAGTTGCGGTGCACAACACAACCATGAACAAGACTCTAATCGATACAGTGTCTTGTATGTCGAGGACCATTAACAACCTAGTTCACTGATACTAGGTTTATCATGATCCAAGCCTAGGGCTTAGACGTGACACAGCAAACGGGGAACCCGAAGGGACCCCAAGCAAGCCTCTTAACATATCATTACACATCCTTGATTGCGAAAGCAATTAAATAACATAATAAGAGTAGAAATAAGGAAAAAAATGACTAAAGGGATACATTCATAACATAAGCATCAAAACAAGAGAGTCAAGGCTCAATACATAATATGTCCAACAACACCTCTACTACATAGATAAGAGTGGGGGCTAAGACAAGCAACCAGGCTCACCCTTATAGTTGATACATACATAAAAGAAAGAGAGTCTTAGAATATAGCATGAGATCATAAACGTCATCCCAAGAATAGAGGACTTACCAACTAGCATGAGAGAAATCGTACTAACCACATGGAGGAAGATGCTCAAGTGGGGCTCTAGTTCTTTCATGATGACATCATGTAGGCATAGAGTATGTTTTAGTACGTTTGAATGTACTAAGTACGTAAGATGTAATGCAATAGCGATAAACACCATAAACAAAATGCATAACACAGGTAATGAATAAACATATAGCAATATGATATTTATGAATGATGCTTGAAGTAAAACCCCTCAATGTGGTTGATGAGGTACAAACCCCTCAACATAGTTACCAAGGTAAAAATCCCTCGACATGTTTATCAAGGTACAAACCCCTCGATATGGTTGCACGGCTGTACCACCTCCCGAGTGAGGCAATCAAGGTACAAACCCCTAACATAGTTACTCGGGCCTACAACCCCCTGAGTGAGGCTTGGTCAATCCCAACATGATAGAGATAATATCATATGCATACATTTCTTTCATCATCATATAATCATTCAACTCATAAGACATTTATTGGGCCTTGAATTCATCAAGAAATCTTAACCGGACATTTTATCAAATACTTGGAAGTGTGTAGTGCTAGTGTAAAATAATGCAATTAAAGAGTAGAAACATGCTAGAAAATTTAGCTTAAACCATCAATATATACTTTCTAAAACCCTCTAAAAATATACATCAAAACCTTTTGTCAAATCTTACAATAGATTTTAGATTCATAGCTCAAAACATGCTAAAACAATCACAATTTCTTGAAACCCCAACATGGTGTGCAATGAAATTCATAATAAGTAAGGCCATTGTGTAAATCAACTTTAAATCATGAAATTTAGGTAAAAAGGAAAGCTTGGGAACCATGGGTGAAAGGACTCAATGGTTGAAACCCAAATACCTTAGCTTTGGAGAATTCTTGATGAAGTTGAAAATGAAAACTTGAAGTTTGAGTGAAATCTTTAATATCCGGATGAGTTTTGGACACTTGAATTTTGAGGTGAAATATTGTCTAAGAGTTTGGGAATGTCTTGAATGATATGAAGGAAAAATATCACCAAGTATAGGTATTTTAACGCATGGGAATCCTTAGCCCCAAGACCTAAAGGCCTTCGACCAGACAGGAAAACTGGCACATTTTAACATTGTAGTGCGCCACTTGGCGCATCGCGCCAAGGGCATGGATCGTCATTCGAAATTGCATTTTTACAATTTTTGAATTTTGATACGGTTGCTCTTAAACTGTGGTTAGACCCATTTCCCACTCAATTTTACCCCTTGAATAAGAATATGTAGTTGGATTTTCAATATCATGCATGAATTTTAAGATATATAGAAATTACTGTTCCGAGCATTTTCGAGGCACATTTTTGGGCACTTTTTGGGGTCGCTTATGTGTTGGCCAGACTCAGTCGCACACCGATGCTTAGGTGACCAAGTATGTTCTTTTTTACCTCTATATTTTATTTTTCATATTTGGTAAGCATTGAGGATAATGCACCTCTTTTTCGATGGGGTTGGGTAGTCATAGGCCTCAGTAAGTGTGAGTAGCCTTGACCTATAACCATCCCAAATTTTGAATCCTAGGCTTTTTCTTGCCTATATTCATTTTCCCTATGGATATTCAATTTATGCTTAACTAGCATGTTTAGGATATGTAGGTATTATCAGAAGCATATAGTACTTAGATCTGACATATATGTGTTTAATGTGTTTTTGTTCTTCTTTGTGAAAAATGATACCCACTAAAATTTTTTATTAATTAGTCTAGATAAAAAACCATGCATGTTTAATTGTGTTGACAGTGCTTGTTCTAATAAGTAAGGATAAAATTGAGATAAAAAACTTGTTTTGAGTATCGGTGTTGATAGCGTAATCAGTGCCATGTAAGTGTGAGCTTGCTTTTCTAAATTCATGTATGGTATTTTAATTCATAACTTTTCCTCTTACTCTAATTTATAATATAGATTAGTTAGTTAGGAGAGGATCTTAGGCCATTGTTTATAACAGTCCATTAGCCTAAATAACCAACCACAGATGTGAAATGTCCCTTGATCCTGATGTTTGAGACAGACATGTACCTTATCTTTGTAAACACCTAAGTAACCTAGCTTTATTAGATGTAAAATCCTGAAATTAGCTATGTTCCTTCCTTGAACATTGTGCATCTTGGCTGAGGCAAAAAGTTTAAGTTAAGGGTGGGTACCAAAAGTGGCTTTGGTTCCTAGGTTAGATTTTGTTCACCTCGACTCAGACCAAAAGCCTAAGTTCAGGGTAGCTGGTCTAAGGGTAAAGCATAAAATGAGGGACAAAGTTAGTGATACTTGGAAAAGGAGGAAAAAAAGGTGTGCTTGGTGCAAGAAAAAATGAGTGATACCATAGCAATAAACTGAAAAGAAAAATGTTGCGAAAATACATGGAAAAAAGAAAAAAAACTAAAATAAAGTAGCCAGAAAAGCTTGAAATAGGAGAAGGGAGAATGAGATGAAAAGTAAAAGTGTTGGTAGGGAAAAAGTGTAGAAAAATACATTTCAAAGAGGGCCTTTAGACACTATATTCCCAAAAGATCATACTAAAGACCCTTGAACCTACATTACAAGCCAATAAAGTCCTAAAGTGATCATAGTCCAAGTAGTCAAAAGTTATAGTCATGAGTATAAAGGCAAGCATATGGTTTTGAGCATGATATATGAATGTATTTTTTGAGAGTATGTGATTTTTCATAGCCCTAAAATTATATATGAAAACATCATTATGAATGAGATATGGGACTTCTTTTGTGAGGGCACTAGCATTGCACTATTAACATTAGACTAATTCAGCGAATGGGGCTTGTTGATAGTGGCCTCACTTGTCGTAGTTGCACTGTCACATGCATTGTTTGTGTTCGTTTGCTTACTGGCTAGATGATGTATTGTGAAAGTGGTACCGGTATCTGTGCTTGAAGTTGATGTGATGTATGCCATAAAATCCAGGTCTATGTGTTCCTGTACTGCTTATGCAATTGAGTGTATCATTGGAGGGCAAGCAACAATTTTAAGTTTAGAGTGTTGATGTGCTGCCAAAATACAACACTTTTGATGCTTAAAACTTTGAATTTTGTGTGTTCTCAATGCGATGACAGTAGGTTTGATGTAATTTTATGTTTGTTTTATAGGATTTCATGGTTCACATTATTTTTTGGATAAAGTGTGCAGAAGTTGCTGCTATTGAAGTTCCACCAGGCCCTTTACGAGCGATAGACCATAGAGAGGGTCTCATGTACAATTCCAGCGAGGGGTGTATTTCTAATATTAAGTCTACAAATATGAAGATAAGTTGTAAAAGACTTTGTAAGCCATAGACTTGGTGTCATGCGTTGAGAATTAGAAAGTGGGGATCTGCTGAAATTCCACTAGATGAAAACCCCTATGGGCCATTGAACTTTATACAAGTTGTAGAGGGGTGTTGTAGAAGATAGATCTACAATCGAAACGGTTGTTCATGAAAGGCCGATTACGGGTCGTAAACTGTTACACGGCCCACAGAGACCCTCATAGAGCCTGTCAACCCACTTATCCTATTTTGTATTGGTTTTGTATTTTAAACACTAGTTTTTTAGGTTATTTTTCATAGAGATTGAAGAGGGAAAAATAGAGGAACATTAGAGAGTTTGAGAAACACTTTGTCAAACTTTATTTCATCTTTTAATTGCGAACTTGTGATTTCATTAAAGAGTTTGGATTTTTTTGGTTTCATTCTCTTGTGTAAGTGCTCAATTATATTATTAAAATTCATAAGTCTTGCATTTCCACTGATTATGAGTAGCTAAATCTACAACTAGGGTTGTGGGAACCATAAAGAACTAATAAGGTAAAATTGGATAATTCGTAATTCTTGTAAAGTGTGCAAGCATATATCAATTAAATCTATTTGTATTGAAGCTTTCTAATGGTGTCCAAAATCAAGGTAGTAATGAATATAAAAATAGACTAATTATAAGGATTCAATTGATATTTCTCATCTAATCAATCAAATTGGGCCGAAGGGAGCTTTTACCGCAATAATAGGTAAGGGTAATAATGTTACACTGCGGAGATGGACCAAATCACATAATGAAATTTGTCCTTCGCATGGGCCAAAGGGTTTGGTGAACTTAACTTACCATTTTACATGCTAGACACTGGACAAAAATTCAATTATCTTGTGATATTGAGTTAGGGATTAATGGGGAACACAATGTCATAGTTACTCTTCATACTAGTTTAACACTTCTTTTAGAATAGGATTACTTTTTAAATTTTTCATACCCCCCCCCCCTTCGGGGAGATATGTTTGTGAATCAACCCAAATTGCAATTGAATTCCTCTAAGTCTACCATATTCCTTGTGAGTTTGACCATAACCATGGTTTGGTTATTATCTTGAAAATGACAACTTTAGCGTAAAAAAAGGTGTAGCTTGGGTGACATCAGAGGACATGGAAAAGGTGAAGTTGTTTAAGGAGATGTTGAAAATGACTCATAGTCACCAAAAGTCTTATTGGAATATTAGGAAAAGGGATTTTGTGTTTCATGACGATGATTGGGTGTATATGAAGGTCTCACCCCTTAAAGGTGTGATACCTTTTGGTAAGAAGGGCAACTAAGGTGTGATACATTTTGGTAAGAAGGACAAGTTAAGTCTCCGGCATGTATGTCCTTATGAGATTGTTGAGCGGATTGGGAATGCAGCTTATAGGTTGGATTTGCCTCCAGATTTGAGTTCTATTCACCCGGTTTTCATGTGTCTATATTAAGGAAATTGAATGGTGATCCTAATGCAATTGTACCCTTGGAAGGTGTTGAGGTTGAGGAGAATTTGTTATATGAGAAACACCAGTTTGAGATCTTAGATAGGCAAGTAAAACGGCTTGGCAACAAGGATATGACTTTGGTTAAGGTGCTTTGGAGAAATCAACATGTGGAGAGTGCTATATGGGAGGCAGAGTTGGACATGATGACACAATATCCCTATCTTTTCTAATCTACTCAAGCCAAAGGTATTAGGTTCTTCCTATTCTAAATGGTCCTAGTTCTTTCACTCTTGGGTTTCATGATATGAATTGCGTATATATGCGTGAAAATGATTTAGCGATGCTTTGAATGGTTTAAAGATGTTTTGATATGAGTTTTAATGACTTTATGATTTTTTCAGTGATGAAATATGCATTATGTCTTTGTGTTTAGATGTGTCATGTTCAAGTCAAGCTTTTCAAGCCTTGTTCTACCCTAATTGAGAACGAATGTTCCAAGGGTGAGATGACGTAAGGACCTAAACTTTGTATGGCCTTGGGAATTTGGATCTAGAAAGCTTTTGACCAAGGTGACACCACATGGGTACCTCCACGGTTAGTATGAATCACCACGAGTTGTGTGGAGGAGCCTTGAGGTAGCAATTAGCCTTATGTGTAGAGTGTTGACATTTAGTTAGAGCTAAATACCAAGTCATACATCACATGAACCCCAAATGGATCATGTTACACACCACCGGCTGTGTGGTAATTCGTGATAGTATCCTTGGCCTTCAAATCCACATTCTGGCCAAGGCACTTCACACATGAACATGATATGGTCTGTGTGACCCTTCACGGGTCATATGGCCTCCCGTATAGGTGTTATTGTGAGATTTTTCTAACTATGGAATCACCAACTCAGAACTTCGTCAGTGAGAATTTGTCCAAGTGAATCCATACAGAAGGCTTCATTGTCCTTGTTACCCTACACGATCTGTATGGCTCCGTATGGGGCCTCTGGTAACGTTTTGACATCAATTTCATTAATGTATTTCTTGTAATTTTAGCTATCCCTAAAGGAAATTTAAGACTTGCTAACCTATCCTAAGCCTCTCAATAGAACTAAAGTCTACTATTCTGATTCAAAATCAATTTAACACGTAGAATTGTTCAACTCTCTCATCAAAAGAACTCCCCTAAAGTGACCCTTAGAGGATTGGCTTGGAGCTTAAGAAATAATCTCTTATTCAATCAAATTCTTTTTGTTTCTTCATAGTTAGCTAAGGTATGTGGGATTGATTCATAGTCCCTTTCAATTATGAAGACTTCATACTCTTTTACACTTTATTTTATGAAATTGAGCTTACTTTAAACATGGATCTTTTAGATTATTATTTATTTGATTCAATTAAGATATGAGCAATGTTTAATTATTGTTTTTAATGTGAGTTAAGCCCTAATATGGAGAACTGCATTGATGCTATGAAGATTTGAATATGGATTGTCCCTTGGAAGATTGATTTAAGCATTAGCAATCTAAATTATTATTTTAATATGGATTTACTTGAATTTCATATTGAATTGGTTATTTAAGTTTGAATCTCTATTGTCCATGCTATTCTCATATCATTCATGGCACATACATACATGAGTATTGGCTTTGATGAAGATTATTCAGCGGGTTAAGCCCATATATATTTATGAATATGTTTTTGATGAAAATATGGTTATGGCAAGAAAGTGACCACATAAATATCTATGATATAACTCTTTGAGCAACTCCGGGTGTTTACACCACTTTGATATATATATGAATAGGCTATTCCTATGTATGAAGGTTTGATTTCAAGGGTGATTTGCCTTTTTAGCCAAGTATAAATGATTATGATGAATGTTTGGCCTTTAAACCTAAGTATGTATTGAAAAGAATTGAAAGACTTATGCCTCTTTTGAAAACATGTACATGTATATGTATTCTTGTGGGATGAAATCTTAGCACCGAGAGGACATCGAGATTAGAGGCTCATCCTGTGACAACCTAAGCCTAGGTCCTAGACTTGACATGATGAATGGGGAACCCAAAGGAATCCCAAACAAGCCTCTCAACTTATTGTGACACATCAGTAGTCGCAGAACCATATAGAAATATTAAAGAGCAAAAAGAGGGACAAAAGGGCTAAGGAAAAAGCTTGCACAATATCATAGTCAAGAGACAAGAGTAAAACTCATATCATAGATACATAGCATGTCTAACAACCACCTCTACTACGTAGATAAGAGCAGGGGCCAAGAAAAAGCAATCAAAAACACCCTTACAGTCAAATAGAACATAAATAAGAGTATCTCAATATAAACAAGAGATTGTTGACTAAGGTCCTCGAAGTGGAGTATTCACCAACTAGCTGAGTAGCACCAAACTAGCCACGTGGAGGAGGATGATCAACTTGGGCTCCATTTCCTACATAGTAATATCATGTAGGCAAGACTATGCGTTAGTATGTTTGAATTTACTAAGTCAGTAGGATGCAATGCAACAAGAGATAGGCATCATAAGCAAAATGCATAACAATAGGCAGTAGGCATAATATAACAGTATGGCATGTGTGATCAATGCTTAAGTACAGCATGTTTATTTAACTCATCCTCATATAGGATATCATATGTTTAGAAGAGACCAAGCTTGATTTTCAAGGTGAAAAATTCTTGGTGGTTGTGTAGTACAAACCCCTCACATGCTTGATGATAATCACACCATATCACCATGGTGGTGAAATACAAACCTGTCACATGGTTGATGAGTTCAAACCCCCACCTCGATTACTCGAGCTCTTCTACCCCCGAATCGGGTATAGTCTAATGCAACACTTTATATAGAATATATCATACACAAAAGCTCATTTCATCATCATATAGTCATTCATATCATATCTCATGCTTTGGACCTTCAACTCCT
>JAOTQR010078790.1:0-11038 GCA_025774065.1 Solanum ossicruentum
ATGAGTGTATGTGTATTCAGGGTAGGGTGGGATTAAAAGATTAGGAAATTTTCACAATTGGAAATAATTTTCAAAATTAATTTTTTTTTTCAATTTTTTTTTTTGTGTAGGTTGGGATGGGGTAGGGTTAGAGTAAAAAAATTAACTTTTTAAATTAAAGTTATTTTTTAAAAAATAAATCCTCAATCTTATTTTATGTTACACTCGTTCCTTTGGTCCATTCGATAAAGTATATCACCTTATTCTAAATGAAAATCGTATAACTTTAATGTTTCCCTTTTACCTTAATGAAATGATTCTCAACTGCAAAAATATAGAAGAATGATTTTAGACCATTAGTTTGAAAATCTTTCCTTTTTTAAGCACCATGCCAAACCAATAGCTGCTACATAAAATGAGATGGACAGAGTAATTTTCTTTAGAGGTGGAAGGGTGGGGGGTCAGGGTCGGGTAGAATAGGGATTGATGAAGGAGGTGGGTTGTGGGATAGGGTAAGAAAAGGAGTGTAAATTGCGGTTGGAGGAGAGTTTTGACAATTATTTTCTTTTTATTAGAGGCAAATTATTTTTCTTAAATTTTAAGAAAATAAATTCATTTAAAAAATACTATTCAAAATATTCAAGTAAGCAAAACATAAGAAAATTTGAAAAAATAATGGATTCTATTATCTAGTTCAGTTTACTGGTCATATACATAGAGGTAGAGAGTATCTTGGTTTGGACTTAGGGTTATTGGGGCAGACCGACATATATAGCTCTTAAAAGGACATAAGGTATTGGTAGATCTAAATCTGACTAGACTAGCCATGAAAGTTGTTGAGGTTTAGGAAAATGTATTGGCATTTTAGACTATCGATCTCCATAGGGTTCTAGTTCCAAGGGTTCTCACCATAGATCGAGGATAATGTGGCGACAACTAAGATAGAAATTTCTTGGCTATATAGAGAGGATATATACCATGAAATGTCATGGTACGACTTCTATGGCGGTATATGTGTTCACATGGTTAAGGTTATAGGTTGTGTCGCTGCTACTATCGATTCATTTATGAAAGGGTACACATTGTTTTGTTAGAAGTGAGGATAATTTGGTAAACTCATGCAGTTATTCAATGGAGGGGGGGAGGAAGGTGTGGGCTATTTTTTATGCATCTTCTCGATGGAGATGATGAGTTGTGGAACTAGTGGGCCTTCTAGTGCAGTTTTTCAGTAGAGGGAAAGGTTTGGACTATTTGGGTATGAATATTCACGGTTGACATGATGTTTTCTAATTATGGATCTAAGATAATTGTAAAATAAAGGAATAGAGACATTGATTGTTAAGCACGCATACTAACTACTAAAGGGTTATTAGTTTTTATGCCTATCAAGGTATTGAGGTTCAATGTTGCAATAACATTAGGGAAACCAACTAATGGTTACTACAAGCGCATGGGATGAGCATTATTATAACCGTTCCTCATAAGAAAAATTGTAGTGGTGGATCTTAATATGGTATCCTTGTGTTTGAGCGTGAATATTCTTTCAAAGATCTGATTGGTGATGGATGGTTTTATTATAAGCTAGAACGATTGGATTGCTATTAAAGTCGCCGGCTTAAAAGCAGATAAGGTTTCTAATAGATTACTTATGTAAAGATAATTGAGAATGTAGTGCATGTAGGAATTAGTGAAGTAAATAAAGCTGGTTGGAGTATCGTGGGTTTAGAGTATCATATCAAATATAAGATCAATTTTGTAGGGTGACGTGGCTAGTTTATATTATTCGTGTTATAGTAGTTGGGTCACAGGTGTGTCAAATAGGATGTTGGGAAAGATTTGAGATGAAATCTAGAAGCATTCATCTTAGGTACTACCATGACCTATATGGGAGTTTCTCTAACCAATAACCATCACCTATAAGCCAGTGATAATACAACAAAGCCGTGTCATTGCCCACCTATCTAATATCTTTCCCGTGTAAGGGACGCTCCACAATCAATCAAACCATTTTAAGGACTTCAAAGGTATAGCCTCTATCAATCACCGTATGTTGGCGCTAGAGTCATTGAGTTCATGTTAGACTAAATCTCACTCAACTCGGAGCTTGACACTCCTCCCAAGACATAATGCTCATACAACAAACCAATCCTATCAATAGATCTCATAAAGACTCCTATCAATCTATCATAAACAACCCTTTCAAGAGAGGTTTACACAATCGCTAAGAGGGCAATCAATTAACACAAATTGGTTGAGATTGATTTAAGAGGACCCACAAGACAATCTAATTTTATTATTGTCATCATGCTCATATTGCCTTCACAATTAGCACTGATTATGTCATGGAACTAAACTCATCTCCTAGGTTCATTTATGCAAATCTTTTCTTAAATATTATATATGTTTTATGAAATAATATGTGTTAAGTAACCTAGTTGATGATGATCATGAAACATGTAAAAATACATCGAATATAGTTTACATACAATAAAACCTTCAAAGAAACATACATGGGGACTCAATACTTTCACAATCTTTCTATTACCAATTTTAAAAGATAATATAACCAGGTTTTATGTACTAATTGATACATTTCATGTATTCAAGAAGTTAACTCATGAGAACTATCAATTATATAATAGCATGTGAGAATATTCAAGAATTTAAAAATTAAAAACTCAAGAAAGTATTCATGGATGCTAAATCTTCATAATTCAATCAAACTGGACTATGGAGAACATGAAAAACTCTTTTCATGTTTTAAATAGCCTTACGTTCTCAGAAGATAAAAATCTCTTGAAAAAACCTTTGGTTTACACTTGAATATGAAGAACTCTACCTTCTTCTTTGGAGAACATGGAATGCAAAATTTCAATGATTTCAGGGTTTTATGCATTTATGGGAGGTTATTACGCAATAGGATAGATTAGAAAAGTTAATTAAGGGTAAAATGTCTAAAACATCCTCTTGAAAAAGTCAAATAATCATCAAAATAAAAAAAAGTACATTTTGATGAGTTTCGTCAGCCAAATCGGCAATCTAATGGTCTCATTGGCGAATCATTCAGCAATACACCGAATGCGAACCTCAGTCACCTTTTTTCAGTTCTATAAGCTTTATTTGGACAATTTGAAGATTAATATTGGTGGATCGCCAAATTATTTGGTGAGTCACCCAATTTTCCATTTTCAATAGGCTTTAGTAAAATGATCATAACATTTTACTATGAACTCCGATTAAGGCCAAATCAAATTTGTTGGAAAGCTAATTCTAATATATTTTGTTTGATTCATTATGGGTCACCTAAATAATTATGTTATGAGAGATATGGCCATTTGATGTTGCCCACTTATGAACTCATACCGAAACTTAGCCAATGAAAATGTTTTGAACATGTCTTTGCTTTGGGTATTCCTAATGACCTCAAATCGCAAAACACAACACCCTTCAAATACATAGGAATGGACCTTACCAACATTAACAACCAAGAAGCTTTTGGATCACCCAATTTCATAGAATTTCATATTGAAACTCAATCGATAGGGAAGTGTGTAACTCAACTTTGCACCTTACCAACCTATATTCAAAGATAGAATCACTCAGTATGATCTTATACACATAAGACGAATGTTTCAATCTTAGTTTAGAAATTTTCAAGGTGTTACATTTCAGTCTCCTTCTGGAAAATTAGTTGCACAAATAGAAAAGAGAAATAATACAAGGAAGATGTGATTAAAGTACTTATAAGAAAACAATATACATATACACCCTGTATTGTATAGACTAATTATGTGACTCGTAACTCACAAGAAAAAGAGACAGACTTAATGAAATGACCCCAAAAAGTGCCCAAAAATATGCCTCGGAATGCCCATAATTTTAATTTTCATATATCTAAATATTCATTCATTATTTCAAAAATCCAACTTCATATTTGCGATAAGGGCTTCAAAATTTGGTGAAAAAGGGTTTAATCCTGATTTGTAGAGTGAAAGATTAGCAATTATGATTTTAAAAAAAATCAATTTCCAGAGGCAGTCCGCGATAGCTCCGTGATGCGCCTTTGTCACGGAGCAGTGTTAATTTTGCCCAATTTTGTTGTCTCAGTGCAAGACTTAAAAGTCTTCGGTCTAACTGTTCCCAAACATGTTTTTACCTATACTTAACCTTATTTCACCCTCACATGGTCCTAAACATTTCCCAATACTCACCAAAACACTTAGCCATATTTTCACTCCAAAATTCAAGCCTCAAAACAATCATCCGGAACTAAAGATTTCCTTCAAGCTTCAAGCCTCCATTTTCAATCTTCACCAAGAACTTCTCTAAAGCTAAGGTGTGTCTTGTTGAACCATTGAGTCCTTTCACTCATGGTGCCTAAGCCTACTTTTTACTAATATTGTGTTATTTAAAGATTATTTTACATGTGGGTCTTGTATATTAAGAAATTTACTGCACAGTGATTTGATTCAAGAAAGTATGGTTGTTTTAACATGTTTTGAGCTTTAAATCTTGGATCTAATGTTGGATTTGATGAGGGTTTTGATGTGAATGTCTTTGTGGTGTTGTAGGGGTGTTGACTAATGGATCTACAATGGTTTTTCTTTAATGAGCTCATCTAAAAATTGTATGGTTGTGTACCCACATTACACACCCCCTAAGTGTTTGATAAAATGTCTGATTATGGTTTCTTGAGGAATTGAAGGGTCAAAGCATGAAATATAATATACATGATGTAATGATAATGAAAAGAGATTATGTATATGATGAATCCTACATAAAATGTAGAAATTGACCATGCCCAATCCCGAGGGTCTAAGCACTTGGATAACCTAGTGAAGGGTTTGTACTTCTCCACCTAGTGATGCAGCGTCATCATCACTAACCTAGATATGGGTTTGTACTCATAAACCTAGTGAAGGCTTTGTACCTATCCACCTTGGTGATGGAGAAGCATCATTAAAACCTAGTGAGGCATTAGTAACTCACCACCTAAGTGATGGGGTGGCAACATCACCAACCTACTGTGGGGTTTGTACTTTGAAAATTTAGCTTGATCTCTTCTACACATATGATATCCTAAATGAGCATGAGTTACTTAAGTATGTTTTACTTATGCATTGATCATACATACCATCTTTCTATATTACGCCTATTGCCTATTGTTATGTATTTTGCTTATAATGTATATTTCTTGTTACATTTCATCCTAAATTCTTAGTACATTCAAAAGTACTAACACATACTCTTGCCTACATGATATCACAATGTAGGAATCGGAGCCCAAGTTGATCATCTTACTCCTTCACAAAGCTAGTCGGTACTATTTCAAGCTAGTTGGTGTGTCCGCCATTTTTGGGACCTTAGTCTATGTTTCTATTGCTTTGTATTGAGACATTCTACTTATATTCTATTTGACTATGAGGGTGAGCATGACTATTTTGTCTTGGCCCTTGCTCGTATCGTATTTAGAGGTGTTTGTTGGACAATTTATGTATTTATGATATGAGCTATGACTCTTTGTCTCTTGATGTGATTTTTGCAAGATATCCCTTAGCCCCTTTGCCCCTTATTCTTAGTTATGTCTTCATTTGTGATCATGTTGGGCGAAAGATAGTTGTAGAGGAGTTGAAAGCCACTTGACTGTAAGGAGAGAAGCACCCCCCATTTTTTTCTTTCCCTCATAAGCCTCTGCTACTTCCAAAACACAGTCCTATTCGGGGACGTTAATCTATGTTTCTATTGCTTTATATTAATACATTCAACTTTTATTCTATTTAACTTTAAGGGTGAGCTCGATTATGTTATCTTGGCCCCCGCTCTTATCTATGTATTTATTGGTGTTTGTTGGATAAGTTACATAACTATGATATAATTTATGACTTGACTACTTGTCTCTTGATGTGATATTTTGCAAGCTATCTCTTATCCCTTTTGCCTCTTATTCTTACTTTATGTCTTTTACATACCGACCATTGATATGTAATGACAAGTAAAGAGGCTTGATTAGTGTCCCTTCGAGTTCCCTATTTGTCGTGCCACATCTACGCCCTATGTTTGGGTCATGAAAAATTTTAAGTCAGAGCTCTAGGTTGATACATCCTCGGATTCCAACACACCGCATCGATTAGAGTCCTATTCACGGTTGTGAAGCAAGTCATGACTATTAATAGGAGGCTATGAGGGGTTTTAGGATATGTTTCCCTCCTTGATGTTCTAAGTCATGCTATAGTGTTGTGGTGAGTTCCCCCCCAAATGATTTTTCTTTTCTATGCTAGATCATGGCAAACACTAGAGGAAGACGGGCCCAAACTCCAGAGGAGCAGCCTACCAATGGCGAGCTCCGAGATGCTCTGACCATGCTTTGCCCAAGTGGTGGCCAACCAAGTCCAACAAAGGGCCCAAGCCCCTCATCCTACTACCCTAGAAGCTAGGGTAAGAGAATTCATGAGGATGAATCCTCCGGCTTTCTATGGGTCAAAGGTGGATGAAGATCCACAAGAGTTCATTGATCAGGTCTATGAAATCTTGAATATCATGGGTGTTGGGAAAAATGAAAATACAAAGTTGGCAGCGTACCAACTCACGGGGGTAGCATAAATTTGGTATTGATCAATGGAAGGGTGAGAAGGGAAATGGTTCTACGGTGCTTTGGGAAGAATTCAAATTAGCCTTAATCGGTTTTTTCCCTCTTGAGCTTAGGGAAGCAAAGATGGTAGAGTTTATGAACTTGAAACAAGGTGATATGAGTGTGAGGGAGTATGCCCTCAAAGTTAATTAACTTTCAAAGTATGCTCCTCACTTGGTGGCCGATCCTTGATCTAGGATAAATAAATTTATGATGGGGATCTCGGACTTCGTGAGTGAAGAATGTCAGTCCGCCTTGCTTATTAGTGACATGGACTTGTCTCAGTTGCTGACATATGCGGAGCAAATGGAGGAGGAAAAGTTGAGAAAGAGGAGGGGCCATGAGGCCAAGAGAGCCCGTCTTGGAGGTATGTTCCATAGGGGTGGATGACTCCATCAAGGCCAAGGGCCTTCTCATACTACTAATAGGGGGTTTGCCAATGACTTTCCTAGGCCTCAAAGTGTTGGTGATATGGCTCCTATTGATGTGTGTCCTACATGTCGAAAGAGTCATAGGGGCCCATGTTTGAAGGGTTCTAATGCATGCTTTGATTATGGGGAGCTTGGTCACCAAAGGGTGGATTCTCCAAGAATCCGTGGCAAGGGCAGGGGCGCAAATGTGGTTTCATTGGGTAGAGGTGGTCCTCAAAGTGGTATCCCAAGGCAGAATTGATTCTATGCTCTACATGGGAGGCAAGGGGTCAGTGAGGTCCCAGATGTTGTTACTTGTATGTTGAAAATCTTTGATCTTGGTATATATGCTTTGACTGATTCAGGTGCCACCCTTTCCTTTGTTACCCATTTTGTTGCTAAAAAGTTCTATGTTGAGTCAGAGTTGTTGCATGAGTCATATAAGGTGTCTACTCCTATTGGTGCACCTATTGTTGCTAGGAGGGTGTATAGAAATTTTCCAATTTGCATCTTGCATAAAATCTTACCTTGTGATCTTGTTCAATTAGATATGGGTGATTTTTATGTTATTCTTGGGATGGATTGATTGCATGCATGCTATTCTTTTATTGATTGTAGAACCCGTAGGGTGAAGCTTCAATTTCCAAATAAACCTGTCCTTAAGTGGGAAAGTCATAATATGGTGGTAAAGCGTAGATTCATTTCATGCCTTAAAGCCCATAAGTTGATCTCTAAGGGTGTTTGTATCATCTCGTGAGGGTTAAAGATGTGGAGTCCAAAGTCCCTTTTATTAAGTCGGTTCAAGTTGTAAATGAGTTTCTTGATGTATTCCCAAACGACCTTCCCAGTGTCCCTCTCGAAAGGGAGATAGATTTTGGTATAAATCTCCTTCCTGATAATCAACCTATCTCCATTCCCCCTTACTGTATTGCCCCGGTGGAGTTGAACGAGATAAAGTAGCAATTCAAAGATTTATTGGAGAAGGGATTTATTTGACCTAGCTAATAACCTTGGGGTGCACCGGTGTTGTTTGTAAAGAAGAAAGACATGCCACTTAGAATGTGCATTGACTACCGATAACTAAATAGGGTCACTATAAATAATAGTTATCTTCTTCCAAGAATTGATGACCTGTTTGACCAATTATAAGGGGCTAGCTTTTTCTCTAAAATTGATCTTCGGTCCGGGTATCATCAAGTGAGAGTGTGGGAGTGTAACATTCCCAAGATGGCAATCCGTACTAGATATGGGTATTATGAATTTGTGGTGATCTCATTTGGGTTGACTATTGCATCAACTATCTTCATGGACCTAATGAATAGGGTCTTCAAACCCTACCTTGATTCCTTTGTTGTGGTCTTCATTGATGATATTTTGATTTATTCACATAGTAGGGAGGAGCATATGGGCCACTTGAAGGTAGTGTTGCAAAGATTGAGGGAGGAGAGATTGTATGCTAAATATGAAGAGTGTGAGTTTTGGTTGAAGGAGGTTGCATTATGGTCTCGGGTGATAGTATTAAGATGGACCCTAAGAAGACCGATGTGATCAAGAATTGACCTAGACCACTGAACCTGTCAGATAATAGGAGTTTTTTGGGCCTTGCGGGTTACTATAGATGGTTTGTGAATGGGTTCTCCTCCATTTCTTCCCTTATGAAAAAATTGACTTAAAAGAAGGTTAAGTTTCTGTAGACCGACGAATGTGAGAAAAGTTTCTAAACATTGAAAGATAGACTTGTGTCCACTCCTATATTGTCACTACCGGATTGTCTTGAGGGTTTTGTTGTGTATTGTGATGCATCTAGAGTTCGTTTGGGTTGTGTGCTAATGCAAAATGGTAAGGTCATATCCTATGCTTCTAAGCAAATCAAAGTGCATGAAAAGAACTACCCTACCCATGATCTTGAATTGGTCGTTGTGGTGTTTGCATTAGAGATTTGGTGTCATTATTTATATGGGGTTCATATTGATGTCGTCACTGATCATAAAATCTTTCATTATATCTTCACTCAAAAAGATCTCAACTTGAGACAGAAGGTGGCTAGAACTTCTTAAGGACTATGACATGAGTGTGCATTACTATACGGGTAAGGAAAATGTGGTGGCGGATGCTTTGAGTTTGGTGTCTATGCGTGATGATAGGGAGATGGCTGGGGAGGTGCATAGATTGGGGGTTAGGTTGGAAGATGTGGATAATGGTGTTGTTGTTATTCATGGTTCTAAATCTTCTTTGGTTGATGAGGTCATAGGAAAACAAGATCTAGACTCTTCCTTGATTGAATTAAAGACCTTGGTGACAGAGGGCAACATATAGTTTTTCTCCCAAGGGAGAGACAGGGCCCTTAGATACCAAGGTAAGTTGTGTGTGCCATGTGTTGATGGTTTGAGGGAGAGAATTCGTGATGAGTCCTATAATTCTTCTTATCCATCCACCCCAATTCCACCAAAATTTATAGATACTTGAGGGATGGTATTGGTGGGGAGGCATGAAGAGGGACATTGCCAAATTTGTTTCCGATTGCCATAGTTATGTACAAGTCAAAGCCCAACATCAAAGGTTGGAAGGCCTAACAAAAGATTATAGATTCCTAGTTGGAAGTGGGAGGTGATTATTATGGATTCTGTGGTTGGGTTGAACAAGAGTAGAAAAGGTTTTGATTGCATATTGGTGGTGGTTGATAGGATGACGAAATCAGCTTACTTTCTACTGGTTAAGACTACATATAGGGCTGAAGAGTATGCAAGGTTGTACATCCATGAGTTAGTGGGGTTGGATGGGGTTTTTTTATGCATCATATGAAATCGTGGTGCAGAATTTACTTCACACATTTGGAGGTCTTTTTAAAGGGGTCTTGGTACCAGAGTTCACCTTAGTATAACCTATCACCCTCAAACAGATGGCCAAGCCAAAATGATAATTCAAACACTTCAGAATATGCTTAGGGCTTGTGTCTTGGAGCTTAAAGGCAGTCGGAATAATCATCTTCCATTGATTGAGTTTGTCTACAATAACAATTATCATTCTAGAATCGTTATGGCCCCTTTAGAGGCTCTTTATAGGAGACATTGTAGATCACCAGTGGGTTGGTTTGAGTTGGAGAGGTGGACTTACTCGGGCCGGGTCTGTATATGGCAGCTCCTGAGAAGGTTAGGATGATTAGGGAAAGGTTGAAGACTGCCCAAAGTCATCAAAAAATCCTATATAGATGTAAGGAGAAGAGACCTAGAATTCTAAGAAGGTGATTGGGTCCATTTGAAGGTTTCTAGCGTGAAAGGTGTGGTCCATTTTTGTAAAAAGGAGAAGTTGAGTCCAACGTATATTGGTCTTTGTGAGGTGATAGAGAGAATTAGCAAGATGGCTTATTAGTTGAAGTTTCCTAGTGAAGTGAATTTGGTCCATCCAGTGTTCCATGTATCTATGTTGAGAAAATGTATTACTGATCCTAATGCTAGTGTGCCTCTTGAATTTTTTGGGTCTTATTGAGGATAACTTGACTGATGAGGAGGTCATGGACTTATGAGGAGGTCATGGTTCAGATTTTAGATAGACAAGTGAAGAGATTGAGGAACAAGGACGTGGCATCCGTTAAGGTCCTTTGGAGGAACCAAGTCGAAAGTACTACATGAGAGGCCGAAGTGGATATGCAAAAGAGTTATCCATATATTTCCCACTCCACTCAAGCTTAAGGTACAATCCTAAGTCCCTTATATGATTCTAACTCTCATATTTCAGCCCCTATGTCATTCATATGCTTTCATGTTTAAGTTGGTAGACTTATGATGATTTTACACTTATGTTGAGAATTTCAAAATGGTGTTTTACATGTTATTTTGCCTTTTTTGTTGGGGATGATATGCTGATGATCACTCATGTCTTGCACGTCTCTTTTACATTCGGGGACGAACGTTTCAAGGGGGAGATGTTGAAACGACCCTAAAATGTGCCCAAAATTTTAATTTATATATATGTCAAAATTCTTTTGCTATTTCAAAAATCTGACTTCATATTTGTGATCAGT
>JAOTQR010078792.1:0-11036 GCA_025774065.1 Solanum ossicruentum
GAGATAGGAGTCTTTACATACCTCGATTTCTTCCTCCAACTAATTCCAACGCAAGACCAATCCAATTTATGCTTCCGCATTTCCAACGTCTACACAAATTACAATAACGCCAACGATTAACAACCATAACGAGTCTTAAATCCTAACTTTTTGTTTCAAATTTTATAAAAATTTCGGCAGCATCTCCCCTTATAAAATGCCGCCCTGAGAATTCAACTCAGCTCAGATAATCAACAACAACAACAACAACAACAACAACAACCTACAACATCAATAACCCTCTCCAATGCCATCACAACATCAACGACACCAAAAATGCTATTATGACATAATTAGTAAAATAGGGAAACATACATATAGGTATACATCTACCTTATTCAAGCCTTCCTATATACTCCATGAACTATAATACATCACCCCAATGCCTAATGTAAACCCCCAACATTAAAACATAACATTACACCTCCAATGGGGCTCCAATTCGAGCTAACTTTCATGAATACATTCGCATAGTTTCCCAACACTTTTTTCACCTCACAAGGGCTATTTTCATGTCAAATAAACATAAACACATGACTATAATGCAATATATTCTCATATGCAAGCTTCTCCCCATTTCAAACCCCAAACTCCAAATTCACAATTCAACTAACAACCAATCCTATTTTCATGTTTTACCTTCAATTTGACACACCCTTAACACACCCACAAGCTTTAATTTACATAAATGAAGCTAAAAATTAACATACCTTTCAATCACTTATTAAATACAAATCTTCATCGCCATCAAACCAAGCATTTCCTTGACCGACTTACTCCTGCACGCCACTTAGGGGATCCAATATACTAAGCTTGAAGCGTCAAATAATCGAAAACCCGAAAAAATCGAAAATTTTTCCTTTTACTGTAGCAACTCGAGAGGGGTTGCTTACTCTCTTCTCTTATTATTATTTTTTGGCTAAATATGGAACTCTTCTTTGCACATAAGATGAAGATATATATATATATATATATATATAGGCAAAATATCTTCACTTGCACCAATCAAAATAAACCACAACATATGACCCCACAACAATTAAATATTAAGGTCTACACTTAGAGAAAAATTTACATTTGGTCCCAAACTTTACCAAATTGAACCAATTAAGGACTTACGGGTTCTAATATTAGATCACATGGTTTATGTCGATTATGGTCTCTCTCACTCACTTATGTTCATATTCTCCTCATGTCCCCTGAGGTATTCTCTTATGATGATTTATGATGTTTCCTTCTTATTATGTCCAAAGATTATTTACTACTATGGTAGATCTTTTAAAATTCATATAAATTATTATTTTACAATTTCCAATAATTTCCTGCTAAGATTATGTTTGTCTATGCATGTTATTAACTACCTTCTAAAGGTTTCCCTCACATATGTATATGATCCCTTGTTACTATTAACGGTATTTCTCATAATGGTACACAACTTTCTTTTCAAATATGCATAGTGTTCTTCATTATGATTACTAATATTACATTTAAAGTAAGATGAACCTTCCCTTAAGGTAAATGCATTGATGTCCTAAAGGTATTATAATTTTACTTATGCAAAATAACCTACGTTCCCCATTACTCTAAGTTTAAGTATTTTATCATGAAATTGATTATACATACGTTCTTTACTTTTCCACATGCATTATCTTATGTTCAATGGATTAAGTAATGTCTTACACGATCTTATTATTTTCAACTTATGACTTATACTTCAATGCATACTCGCATACTTAGTACATTCCATAGTATTAATGCATACTCGATGAATTGGACCATAGAAGATCTTGCTTGTGGTAAGTCATCTTTTCGAGGGAAATATCCATTCTATCTTATTTATTTATGTTATGACATTAACACTCTTATTACTTTACTTTTGAGGGTGATCCCAGAACATGTGTTGGCTTCCCGTTCTGTGTATGACTTAGATGTATTGTTTGCTAATATGCTTGTATGACTTATGCAATGCTTTTGTATCTATGGAGAATTTCCCTTATTCTCTGTCCCACATATATTATCGCTTGTGGCATTATTAGTTTGAAGGAAAAGTTCCTATGTCCCTATTTCTCATAAAGTGCATGTCATCGCCCTTTTCCTTAGAATTGTATATGTTTTGATTGAATATGTCACGACCCTAGGGCCTAGTTGTAATACGGCGAATGAGAAACTCGAAGGCACCTCAGCCAAGACTCTTAGGATATATCAAGCATTTCATAGGCATTAAACATAAATAAAAGCAAAATGTAGATGAGAAGCGGGGCTAAGGGAGAGTCAACATGAAATCCAAATATAGACTCTTAATACTTTGTCCAACAATACCTTTAGCATAGACTTGGCGGGGCTAAAACATGTTCAAGCTCACGCTCAAGTAAAATGTAGCAACTATATAATCTAAATGTCTTAATACATCAATATCTAAATGTCTTAATACATCAATCATGAAAGAAACTAGGATATTATCCCCAAAATGTAGGATTCACCAACTCTCATCTTCAACAATCCAAAGCTAGCCACGTGGAGGAGGAGCATTGTATCCTACATAGTTAAATCATTATAGTACTTTGAATGTACTAGTATATGGGTATGCAATGCAGCGGGGTACATGTCATGAGCTAGCAAATAGATCATTTAAGACATCATATAAGCTAACACATCAGATAATGCATGTGGAAAGTAAGAAATGTACACTTAACTGATGAATTCATGATAAAATATTTAAACAAAGATTAATGAGACATTGCTAGGAACAAGTAAAATAGTAATACCTTTAGGAAAACAATGCATTGCTTTAAGGAAAGGGCCATCTTACTCGGATTAAGATATTATCAATCATAATGAAGAGCACCTTGCATACTTGAAGAGAAAATCATATATATCCTTATGAGAAATACATTAGTAGTAACAAGGCACCATAAACATGTCACGCCCAAAATCCCATTGAGGCAGACTGACACCCATTGATGGAAAGGCTCGGGAGAACCAACAGATAACCATGCACTTACTATGAACATTATAAGGGCTTTCTACATTCAACATGCATTCCAGAAGGTAGACAATAATAACAAGCCAAAAGGAAGTGCATATATTGGAGCCAAAATGTCTAAAGTATGAGATATGCCACACTTTAATTTACATAGTCTATAAAAAAGCCTCTAGATAAGCAACAATATCAAATAAGGGTCGGGACAGGCCTCACCTCATGAGGAACTATACAATACAAAAATATAACCTCTAGATACACAAAGTCCCGAAACAACCTGGAGTTTAGTAACAAAAACTGGTTATCTTGTACTCCTATAGGGGAGATCTACCAGCACATGCACTTGCAGAATGGAATTCAGGTCCCCCGTAAGGGATGTCAGTACGAGATAATATACTAAATATGTAAGGCAGGAAATACGGTATATGAAGTAAGAACTCAAATGAAACCATGCACTGGTGTAAGGATAAGAGACCACCTTTAGTAACTCTGTGGAATCTGTACTTTATGTCCTTTTTATTAGTTTACCTTTCTTTACTACATAATTTGTGCACAACATGTAATATAAATGACCAACTAATCAATGGTAAATCAATATTGGAATTGACCCTTGCATGGCTTTTCATTCACCCTTAGGATACCTCCCGTGGTGGGATCGACCCATACTAGGTGATTCTTCCACCCCTAAAGCTACCACCCATCAATAAGCAACATACTTTATCTTTTATTTACCTTTGAGACAATTCTTTTGGTGGTCGTAATATTTGAGTTGTAGGTTTGTAGATATAGTTTGTGACATATAAATACTCATACAAGACAATGTGACAATGAAAAAAGTAGGTTACATAAATAATGAAATGCATAGGAGATGGAACAACACATGAACTTTATTTAGTAACAAGAAACTATTATCTCGGTATATGCAGATTTGAAAGTGACAATGTATGGGAGCATATGAACATGTGAAAGAGTGGAGACATAGTTATTAGTTATGTCAGAGTTGGTAAGTGCCTTTATATGCCAAGGAGGGATCTATGTCGCACGCCAATTAATACGAAATCAAGTATCCTTACCTACCTCATTGTACCACCTCGCTATTACCTCGAAATAACCTTACTGTCCTCAAAATATTTATCTACAATACAGTAGGTGCTAAAACTAGCATTAGAAGCCAATAGATACATCTTGGTAGCCCAATCTCTAAAAAAATAACACATGAGCAACAATCATGTATTTATTAACCCGCACGTATTCTTTCAATCTTTTCACTTCTAATTGTAATTTCTAACACAAATTCTCACATACATATCATGTGCAACCTATTTGAGTGTCATTACAGTCTCATAACAACCCATAAGGCATAACATATAACAATTCTACACAACATGCAAGTGGGCAGCGTAACATTACGTTCCTTCGTTACATTTCGACGTCAACAATCCCAAACCTATCCCAACTTTAACCAAATTGTTTCCACCATATTTATACACAAAAATAGTCCCAAAATAGTCCAAAAAGAGTTCTCAAAATAGGTGTAGGAAGTAAGACATAGTCCTCAATCAATCAACCTACAATTTCTACTCATAACACATTTAGGATAACACACTAATACTCGATTATTTACATAGAACAAAATAGTGCAGGGACCTTCCTACATCATTATAGAACTAAAAATCATTAATAACAACAGCCTTCCTTTATACTCAAGATAGCAGAGAAGAGAAAAGCTTCCAAATAAATAAAAAATTATACAACAATCTTTGGAACACAAGCTGTCAAAAATTTCAGCACAAGTTATACCAGCCTAGCTCTCTTGTTTCTCATGAAAGAGCATACTAAACACACAAATATTTTTACTTACCTATACCTTCAAGGTCTACGGCTTCTCCAAGAACCCTTAAAGTTTCCTTATGGCTGCTTTGTAAAGTTAAGAAAGAGTAGAGAGAAAACTTTGTGAAAGCTGATTTTTTTCCAAGTTTAGAATGTCATAAAGATGCTGATTTTTAAGCCCTTTTATAGGACTCTTTGGCCAACTTTCTCTTGAATTTTGACTACATATTAACAAATATTAACAAGCTGGTGATGCAGCAGCTTGGCCCTCTCACTTGGGCCTTAATGGATCTCAAAGTTGATGGGCCTTGGCTTCCCATTTTCCTAATTTCTCTTCACTTAGTTTGGACCCAAATCATTAAGTAAGTTGTGATGTATTTAGGCCCTTATATTAATCATCTTGGACTGTAACTATTGTCCATTTACAATGTTAAAACATGGGCTAAAGTTACACCCAAAACACAGACTCGAAAAGATTCGGTGTCAAGCCTCGTCTCCATTTGGATAGTAAATTTAAGCTAAGCAAGTAGGTGACTCACCTACTAGCTTCTTGAGTCCTACAAGCACCTCACTTATTTCACTTCATTTAAGGCCGTGATATCCTCAATTTGACTTAAAACTTGTATACACTCGACCCTCTTAAGCATTAGACATATATATCATCCTCTAATTTAAGATTCAAGCACTTTTAAAAATGGGTGCTAATTTGACCAACCATATCATGTTTCATGTGCTTAGGACTAGTTCACGTAGTATGTGGGGTGTTATATCCTTCTCCCCTTAGGAACATTCTTCCTTGAATGTTAGCATAACTGGATAGCTCAACCAAGTTCAAACCTTTACTTAAACAAACTTTTGACAATGCAATAAACGTTCAAACACACGTACCTATTAATGCCCCAATTCTGCATGTTGGACATCCTCTTTATCTTCAAATAAGTAAGGATACATAGATCTCATCACTTCCTCAACCTTTCATGTTATCTCTTCTTCTTGCTGGTTCCTCCAAAGTACTTTTACTAAAGCTATTTCTTTATTTCTTAGCTTCTTTACTCTATGATATAGAATAGAAATAGGTAACTCTTCCTAGATAAGATATTCTGTAGTCTGCACATCTTCAATAGGAGTGATACATGATGGGTAACCTATGCATTTTCGAAGCATTGAGACATGAAAAACTGGATGAACCATTGAAAGCTCTTAGGGTAGCTCCAATTCATATACAACCTACCCAAACTTCTTAATAATTTTACATGGCCCTATGTAATGTGGGCTCAACTTTCCTTTCTTACCAAATCTCATAACCCCTTTCACTGGAGACACCTTTAAAAATACCCAATCCCCTACTGAGAATTCCAGTCCTCTCCTCCTAGCATCCACATATGATTTATGATGACTTTAAGCTGTTTCTAGCCGCTATTATATTACCCTAACTTTTTCCATGGCTTGTTGTACTAGATCTCGCCCAAGCAAGGTGGTTTCACACCTTTCAAACCATCAAATTAACGACCTACATTTCCTTCCATATGAAGCTTCATAAGGTACCATCTTGATACTTGAGTGGTAGCTATTATTATAGGCAAATTGAATAAGTGGGAAATGGTATACCCAACTACCTTTAAAGTCTAATGCACAAGCTCGCAACATATCTTCAAGTGTTCGAATAGTGCGTTCCGCTTCACCATCTGTCTGAGGGTGGAAAGCTGTACTCAAACTTAGTTGTGTCCCTAAACTCCTTTGGAAGGACTTCCAAAACTTTGGTGTGAATTGAGCTTCCCGATCAGATCTAATGAAGATTAGGACCCCATGTAGCCTGACTATCTCTTTGAGGTATAACATGGCATATTCTTTAGCTGTATAATCACTCTCAACTGGCAAGAAGTGTGTTGACTTTGTGAGTCTATCAACTCTTACCCATATGGAGTCAAACTTCTGAAATGAGAGAGGCAACCTAGTAAAAAAATCTATATTGACCATGTCCCACTTCCATGTTGGAAGCTCTATATACTGCTTTGACTTATTGGCAATTTGGAGATTAAGCCACAGATTCTGCAAGGTCCTTTTTCATGCCTCCCTACCAAAATATTCCCTTTAGTTCATGATACATCTTACTTGATCCTGCATCGATAGAATATCTAGAATGATCAGCTTCTTCTATTATCCTCTTTCTTAGTCCATTAATGTCAGTACACATAATCTATTTTGGCAATAAAGTACTCCATTTGGTGTAAGGTCAAAGCCCTTTATCATATCCTAACTCACCTTTTCCTTAAGTCATCGTAGAGTAGGATCCTCGAACTATTTTTCTTTCACCTCCATCACCAATGAAAACTCTGCATCATTATGCACAACAACCCCTTCCTTTGGAGTTTCAAGAAGGCAAACTCCTAAACTGGCTAGTTGACATAGATCCTTAGCCATTTCCTTATTTTCCCATGGTCTGGTTACTAATATTCATGATTGCCTTATGATTCAGAGCATTGGCTACCACTTTGCTTTCCCTGGATGGTATAGTATATCAACATCATAATCCTTTATTAGCTCTAGCCATCTTCACTGCTTTAAATTTAGGTCTTTCTGCTTAAAGATGTAGTGCATGTTCTTATGATCAGTATATATGTCAACGTGAAACCTATATAGATAGTGGTGCAATATTTTCAGAGCAAACACAATTGCTACTAGCTCAAGATCATGTGTTGGATAGTTTTTCTGATTCAATCGTAGTTGTCTAGAGGCATAGGCAATTACCCTACCATGTTGTGTCAGTACACACCCTAAGCCAACTCTTGAAGCATCACAATACACTGTATACCCCTCGGTGCCTTCTAGAAGTACAAGCATAGGTGCAGAAGTTAGCTTATTTTTTAGCTCTTGGAAGCTCCTTTCATATGCATCATTCCATTGGAACTTGGTTGCTTTATGTGTCAACTTTGTTAGAGGTGCAGAAATAAAAGAAAAACCTTCAACAAACCTTCTATAATAACTTGCCAATCATAGGAAGCTCCGAACTTTCATAGGTGTTGTTGTCCTTGGACCATCTTTAACATCCTCTATATTTTGTGAATCAACCCTTATTCCCTCGTCGGAGACAATATGACCCAAGAGTGCAACTAATTTTAACAAAAATTCACATTTAGAAAACTTGGTATACAACTGTCGATCATGAAGAACTGATAACCCCTGTCATAAGTGAATTGCATGGTCCTATCTTGATCTCGAATATACCAAAATATCATCTGTAAATACTATCACGAACACATCTAAGAATGACTTGAATACCCTATTCATCAGATCCATAAAACCTATTGCTACATTCGTTAGCCCAAATGACATAACAAGAAATTCAAATTGACCATAACGTGTTCTGAAAGCTGTCTTAGGTATATCTTTCTCATTCACCCTCAATTGGTGATAACCTGATCTCAAATCAATTTTTGAAAAGCAGTTGGCACCCTGTAACTGATCAAATAAATCATCAATCCTGGGGAGGGGGTATTTGTTCTTAACTGTCACCCTATTCAAATATCGATAATTGATACATATTCTCAAGGTGCCATCCTTTTTATGTACAAATAACACTGGCGCACCCCATGGGGACACACTAGGTCATATAAAACACTTCTTTAATAAGTATTTTAACGGCTCATTTAATTCACATAATTCTACCAAGGCCATTCTATATGGAGGGATGGAAATAGGTTGAGTGCCTGGAGGTAAGCCTAGAAGATCTTCAGGAAACACATCAACAAATTCATTCACTACTGGAACTGATTGAGAAGTTGGTGATTTTGCCTCTATATCCTCACATTAACTAAATGACATATGTATCCCTTAGATGTAATCTTTCTTGTCTTAAAATAAGAAATAAAATTACCCTTTGGTGCCCCAACATTGCCTTCCTATTCAAGAACTACCTCATTTGAAAAGTGGATGTGCACTCTCTTAGTTCGGCAATCTATAGTGGCATACCATCAAATTCCACTATTTCTAGCTTAATAAGGTCAACAATTGTCATGGTCACAAACAGTTACTACACAATCATAATAAACCCTTCTAGCCATAATAGATTCACCGGTTGGTTTAGACACTTCAAATGGTTTGCTGAATAACTTGGGTGTTCTCTTAAGCTTCCCAACAACTAGTGGGATAATGTAAGATAGTGTAGAACCAGGGTCAATTAATTCATATACCTTATGTGAAAAGATGGACAATGTACCTATGACCACATTGGGTGAAGCTTCCAAATTTTGCTGACTCACTAGAGCATAAGGGCGATTCTGGATTCTGCTAGAGATAGCTGCCCCTCTAACACCTCTACCACGACCTATAGATGATTTCTGTCACCTACTAAATGGAGGAACTAATGATGATGATGCAACAACTGACCTAGTAGATTGTGCTATATTACCCCCGTCTCCTTGGGCAATCTCTCATCATATGCCCTGGCGTACCACACCAATAGTAAGCATCTATCCCAACATGACATGTACCTGAATGACTTCTCCCACATTGTTTGCAAGGCTACATAGGAGTCATTTATTGGGCTATCGAATATCCCATTGCCTGTGCACCTAATCCTTCACTTCTTAGAGCAAACTGAGTATTTCTAAACCCTTGAAGTTGTGGTGGAACATTAGCTGCAGAGTAGGAGGATGATGTCCTAGGAGGTCTATTAGGAAACCGAGGCCTAAACTCATCTTGGGATGGGGTAAACTGCCCCGTAGAGCTGGCCCTATCAGACTTCCCCCTTTCCAAATCTTGTGTCCTTCTCCTTTGCCTCTGATCCTCCAGTTTCTATGCAAAATCTTGCATCCTCGCTATATTTTATTCAAGGAAGCAATGGTACAGTCTCTGACAATATATATATCTAATCTATCCACTAGTAACTACATTAGGAGCATACCTTACCAGGGAATTAAATTGAAGGCTATACTCCGTCATGCTCATAATCCTTTGGTGGAGATTCTAGAACTGATCTGCACGGGCCTCTCGGATTTCTAATGGCAGGTAATAGTCAAGAAATGCCTCTTTGAACTCCTTCCAGGTAGTTGGGGGTGCATCATTATCCTTGGATTGCTTCCAAGCTTCGTACCACAATATAGCCACACACTTTTAACCTTTATATCGCTAACTCAATAGCTTCAATACCAGTTATATGCATAACATATAAAGTGCGTTGAATCTGGTCAACAAAGTCTCGGGGATCTTCATTAGGGTCTGACGTAGTGTCATGACCCAACCCAGAGGCCGTGATTAGTGCCGATTGGGCACCCAGACAAACACTAAATCCGATTTCCAACTATAATAGCTAAGGAATCTACTAAAATTTCGACAGAGTTTCCTCTATTTTACTAACAAACCAAATCTGCAAACAACAACCCCAGCATACAACAAATATCTATACACATATATATGTGGGCTAACAAGGTCACCGCTGTGGTAGAACAACCCAACAAATGTATCATATATATGTAGTCATACCACATGCAATATCCCACACCCACATGTATCCACAGACCTCTATACATACGAACTGAATCATAGGACGGGACAGGGCCCTGTCATACCCTCGAACGTACATAAAAGCAAAATACAGAAAATAAGTGTACATGTATATACCACAAATCTGCTCCCGAGGTGAAGGGAGCACTTCAACTGTAGACAGAGATCCTAAGAAGGTGGCTCTCTAACTTGTACGTCAGTACCTGCGGGCATGAAACGTAGCCCCCAAAGGAAGGGGCTCTGTACGAAATACGTACCGAGTATGTAAAGCGAAAAGTACAAAATATAAAAGTGAGTAATAATCCCAACAAAAATATATGAGTCAAAGTAATGCATATCGAATGGGAACGATGGCGACCTCCAACTCGCGCCATACCAACGCATAACACCAGAAGTTTCAAATCCTCGAAATCTCCAACACAAGCCCCAATTGTAGTATAAGTGAGCTGAGGTGAAGGGGCCAAGCACTCACATCATAGGATAGGTGAGCCGAAGCGAACAACGGCCAAAACACTCACGTATCGTAGTGTGTAGAGGTCATCATGCCTGATAAGTGAGCCAAGGCGAAGGGGCCCAGCACCGACACATCATGATGCCAACATATCCCAAGCCCATCTCCTTATGTCTCCAAACTAAGCAAAGCCGGCCCATGGGCAAACCGACCCGCCGTATCCAACCTACTTCG
>JAOTQR010078794.1:0-11033 GCA_025774065.1 Solanum ossicruentum
TATGTAACTATGCTTTGAGCTTCGATCCTTCGATGAATTATGCTACTAAAGACTTCCCTTAGTCCCTTTATCCTTGCTTATACTCCTTTATCGTTGTTTACTTTGCTTCTGCAACCAAGGATGTGTAAATGATATGTTAAGAGGCTTGTTTGGGGTCCCTTTGGACTCCCATTCACCATGTCACGTCCAGTCCCTAGGCTTTGATCGTGAGAAACTTGGTATCAGAGCACTAGGTTGCTAATGATCCTCAGCATCCAATACACCACATTGATGATTCTTGTTCATGTTTGTGAAGTGCACCACAACTATGAGGAAGAGGCTATCAGGCGTTTTAGGAAAGTTTACCTTCTCCTTGATCTATGTCGTGCTATAGAAGTTAAGGTAAGGCTTCCCCTTAACGAATGTTCTTTGCTATGCTACATCATGCCTATTCCAAGAGGAGGACAAGCCCATACTCCCAAAGAACATATGGCTCATAAAGAGCTCCGGGATGCTATTTCCATGCTATCTCAAGCTTTGACTAATCAAATCAACCAATCAACCAAGGGACCCAATCCTCTCATGTACTAGTCCGGCATCTAGGGTAATGGATTTTATAAGGATGAACCCACAGAACTTCCATGGGTCTCAAGTGAATAAGGACCCTCAAGAATCTATTAATCAGGTGCACAAAGTATGGTCTATTATGGGGGGATAAATTGGAGGAGAAGATGGAGTTGACGGCTTACCAACTCAAGGGGATGGCCCAAATATGGTTTACTCAAAGAAAGAAGGAGAAGGTGAACAATAATGTGATTCTTTATGAGGAATTTAAGGGGGTATTTCTCAACCAGTTCTTCCCTCTTAAGTTAAGGGAGGCCAAAATGATTGAATTTATGAATCTAAAGCAAGGATCGATGAGTGAGGGAGTATACCCTCAATTTCAACCAACTCTCCAAATATGCTCCACAATTGTTGGCCGAGCCAAGATCTATGATGAACAAGTTTGTGATAGATGCATTCGATTTCGTGAATGAGGAATGTCATGCAGCCATGTTGATAATTGATATGGACTTGTCCCTCCTCATGACTTATGCTGAACAATCGGAGGGGGAAAAGTTCAGAAAGAGGAGCATAGGTGAGGCCAAGAGGGCCCTTTTGAAGGTAGGTTCCAAACTCCCAAGGGTGGCCGACTTCATCAAGGCCAAAGTTCTTCCAATGCTCCTGATAGAAGGTTTGCTAATGACAACCCAAGGGTACAAGGTGGTGTTGGTGTAGTGCCTAATCGTATGTACCCAATATTTGGTAGAGGTCACAGTGGCCCATGTTTGAAGGACACTAATGTTTGTTATGGTTGTGGTGAAATGGGTGATAAGGTGATTGATTTTCCTTGTAATCAAAATAAGTGTAGAGATGGTCATCCACAAGACAAAGGTTCAAATACGGGTCCTAGAGGAAGAGGAGGCCAACAAAGTGGTGCCCTAAAGCACAATTGGTTCTATGCTCTTCAAGGGAGTCAAGGGGTAGATGAGTTGCCTGATGTCGTCACGATATGTTAAAAGTCTTTGATTTTGATGTGTATGCATTGATAGACCTGGGTACCACTCTTTCTTTTGTTACTCCTTTAGTTGGAAAAAAATTTCATGTTAAACCCAAATTGTTACGTGAGCCTTGTTAGGTGTCTACTCCCATTGGTGCATCCATTATTGCTAGAAGATTCTATAGAAATTGTCCCATTTTAATTGTGTATAAAATGTTGCCCTATAATTTTGTTGAGTTGGATATGGTGTACTTTGATGTTATTCTTGGGATAGATTGTTGCATCCATATGATGCCTCTACTGATTGTAGAACTCGTAGGGTTAAATTCCAATTCCTAATGAACCCATCCTTGAGTTGGGGAGTCATGATGTAGTGGTCAAGGGTAGATTCATTTCTTGCATTAAAGCACAAAAGTTGATTTCTAAGGAGTGTCTGTATCATCTTGTGAGGGTTAGGGATGTTGAGTATAAAGTCCTTACTATGGCGTCGGTTCCGGTGGTTAATGAGTTCCTTGATGTCTTTCCTAATGAGCTTCTCGGTGTTTCTCTCAAAAGGGAAATAGATTTTTATATACACCTCCTTCCCAATACTCAACCCATTTCTATTCCCCCTTATCATATGGCCCCGGCAGAGTTAAAGGAGTTGAAAGAGCAATTGAATGATTTTTTGTAAAGGGGTTTTATTAGGCCAAGCCAATCACCTTGGGGTGCACCGGTGTTATTTGTGAAGAAGAAGGATGGTTCTCTTAGAATGTGTATTGACTACCAACAACTTAATAAGGTCACTATAAAGAATATATATCCTCTACCAAGAATGGATGATCTTTTTGACCAACTTCAAAGGGCTAGTCTCTTCTCCAAGATTGATCTTCGGTCTGGGTATTACGAAGTGAATGTAAGGGAGTGTGACATTCTCAAAACAACCTTCTGGACTAGGTATGGGAACTACGAGTTTGTGGTTATGTCCTTCAAGTTCACTAATGCACCGGCTATCTTTATGGATCTTATGAATAGGGTCTTCAAAACCTACCTTCGCTTATTTGTGGTGGTATTTATCGATGACATTTTGATCTATTCCTATAGTCAGGAGGAGCATTCGTGACACTTGAAGGTGCTGTTACAAATCTTGAAGGAGGAGAAGTTATATGCAAAGTATGAAAAATGTGAGATTTTGTTGAAAGAGGTTGCCTTTCTAGGTCACGTGTTGTCGGGTGATGGTATTAAGGTGGATTATAAAAAGATGGATGTGATGGTATTAGAAATTGTCCTAGACCTTTGAATCCATTAGATATTAGAATTTTTATGGGTTTGGCGAGTTACTATCAGAGGTTTGTTAGTGGTTTCTCTTCAGTTACTTCTCCCAAGACTAAGTTGAGCCAAAAGAATGTAAAATTTGTGTGGACCGATGGTTGTAAAAAGAGCTTCCAAATTTTAAAAGATAAGCTTGTCTCTGCTAATATCTTGTCTCTACCGGAAGGGTTTGTTGTGTATTGTGATGCCTCAAGAATTGGTTTGGGTTGTGTTTTAATGCAAAATGGTAAGGTCATAGCCTATGCCTCTAGACAACTTAAGGTGCATGAAAAGAATTATCCTACCCATGATCTTGAATCGGCTGTCATGGTATTTGCTTTGAAAATTTGGCGTCATTATTTGTATGGGGCGCGTGTTGATGTGTTTATCAATCATAAGATTCTCCAATATGTGTTCATCCAAAAAGACCACAACTTGAGACAGTGAAGGTGGTTAGAGCTTCTTAAGGATTATGATATGAGTGTGCATTATCAACCTGGTAAGGCTAATGTTGTGGCTGATGTTCTAAGTAGGGTTTCTATGTGTCATGATCGAAGCCTAGGTCCTAGACATGACATGGTGCAAAGAGAACCCTAAGGGACTGTCATGACACAAAATAGGTCCAAGATGTGACACAACGAATAGGGAGATCGAAGGGTCCCCAAACAAGCCTCTTAACTTATCACTATGCATTAACTGTTGCGGAAGCATTTAAATGACATAAAAGAGTAGAAATAAGGGCAAAGGGAGTAAGGGATTATTTGTATATCAACAACATCTAGAGGTAAAAGATTCAGGGCTCGTAACATATAATTAACACCTCTACTACATAGATAAAAGTGGGGGCAAAGACAAAGCAACAGGACACACTCTTATAGTCAAAATAGAAAGTAAAGAAGATTATTTTAGTACATAATAAGAGAGACATATACTGAAGTCCCCGAAGTGGAGCACTCACCAACTAGCTTGAATAGCACCGAACTAGCCACGAGGAGAACGATGATCAATTTGGCACCAGTTCCTATATGGTGATATCATGTAGGCATAGAGTATATGTTAGTACATTTGAATGTACTAAGTATGTAGGATGCAATGCAACAATAAATAAGCATCATAATAAAAATTCATTATATTAAGCAATAGACATAATATAACAATATGACATGTATGTTCAATGCGTAAGAAAAATATGCTTAAGTACTCATGCTCATATAGGATATCATTTATGTAAAAGAGACCAAGCTAGCTATTCATGCTTTAAACCCCTTGGTGGTGGTGTGGTATAAAACTCTCACATTTTTATGGTAATCACACCTTACCAGTATGATGACGAAGTATAAATCCCTCGCATGGTTGATGAGTATAAACCCCCAACATGGTTACCCGGGCTCTTGTTCCCCCAGATCATGTATGGTCTAATGCAATAGCTTATAGAGAGTATATCATATACATAAGCTCATTCCATCATCATAACATCATTCATATCATGTCTCATGCTTTGGACCTTCTTTTCCTCAAGAAACCCTAGCCGGACATTTTATCAAACATCTTGAGGGTGTGTAATCACGGTAAAAGACCATGCAATTTAGAGATGAAATTATGCAAGAAAATCTATTGTAAAACCATCAGTCAACACATTCCAACACCTGCCAGACAATCACATCAAAACCCCTCATCAAACCTAACATTAGATCCCAGATTTAGAGCTCAAAACATAGCAAAATAGTCACAACTTTACATAGCTTTAACATAGTGTGCAGTGAATTTCAAAAGATCAAGACCCATTTATAAATCAACTTTAAATCATGCAATTTGAGTAAAAGGATGGGTATCATCGGTCAAAGGTACTCATGAAAGAAACCTACATATGTTAGCTTGGAGATGAACTTGGTGATGATATGAGATGGAGACTTGAAGCTTGAAGAACCTTGAAGGAGAATCTTAGCTTGGGATGAGGGTTTGGAACTTAAGTAATTTAGTGAGTATTGGAGAATGTTTAGGATGATGTGAGGGTGAAACTAGGCTAAGTATAGGTAAAACCACGTATGGAAACCCTTGGGCCTGAGACCCAAAAACAGAAAATGCACGAAAGAACACTGGGGCGCATTAAACCCCAGTTGGGGAAATTGTTCTAGAAAGTGCGTTCTTGAAATTTCGTAATTGCTAAATCTTTGCTCTTAAATCGGAGTTATACCTTTTTCCCCCTAATTTGGATGCCCTGAACAAGAATCCAAAGTCAGATTTTCGAAATAATAAATGAATTTTGAGATATATGAAAACTAAAATTCCAGGCATTTCAAGGTACATTTTCGGGCGCTTTTTGGGGTCATTACAATAACTCCGCCTTTGGAACATTCATCCCCGAATATAAAAGAGACATCTAAGACAAGAGTGGTCATCAAGAAATTAGCCCAACAAGAATGAAACATAACATGTAAAACGCCATTTTCAAAATCTCAACATAAGTGTAAAATCATCATAAACTTGCCAATTTAAACATGAATGCATATTAATGACTTAGGGGCTGAAACACAAGACTTAGAACCACATGAAGAATTTAATCATTATCTTAGGCTTGATTAGGGTGAGTAGGGTGCGAATATCGCTCTCATAAGACCACTTTGGCTTCCTTGGAGATACCTTTGACTTGATGATCCTTTTAAGAGGGCCTTAATGATCACCATGTCATCATTAATCAACTTCTCCATTCATACATCCAACACCTCCACCGGGACCTTCGTCCAAGTTAACTTATCCTCCACATCTCCCACCATCTCAAAGAGTTTTATAGCACTATAGCCCCCAGCACATCTCCTCTACCTAAAAACATCAAGGACCAAACAAACCATATCTATATCCATAGGAAAATTCCCAAACTTATGCAACCTTACCAACCTCCCTCTACACTCTTATAAGGACTCACAATTCTCAACTCAATTTTAAACCTTAAATACACCTAATCCACTTGGTACTGTAACCACCATCTCCCCCTTAGGAGACAACCACCACTCTATCATTCTCTCGTTTCAAACTTCCAACTCCAATAAGGTGGAATCAAGGACTTCCCTAGTTTAGACCTCTTAACCCAAAAAGATTTGGAACCATCAAGAAGGCTATACCACCATGCTCAACCTAACTTCCAATCTAACCAACCGATAGGCCCCACTAGTTTCTTCCTTAACCCACTTGGTACCACAACCACCATCTCCCCCTAGGGAGACAACCACCACTCTATCATTCTCTCATTCAAAACTTCCAACTCTAATACGGCGGAATCAAGGCCTTGCCTAATCTAGACCTCTTAACCCAAAAAGATTTGGAACCATCAAGAAGGCTACACCACCATCTCAACCTCCCTCAACATAACTTCCAATCAAACCAACCGATAGGACCCACTAGTTTCTTTGTTGCCACCATCAATAACACATTCTAGGCTACCTAGAGCACTGACCACAACATTAGCCTTATCGGGGAAAAAAATTAATGCACACTCAATTCATAATCCTTAAAGAATTCTAACCACCTTCCTACTATCCACAATGCACACCTATCATATTTAGCAAAAAAACTCTCATTTCCCCAAGGCTTGCAACACTACCCTAAAATGATTCACAAGTTCTACACAAATCAATACCTCATCACTAGAGACCACCACAAACATACAAGGTAGGGTTTTAAGACCCTATTCATGAAACCCTATAGACCCAACTATTGCATAAGTCCACCTCACAACTCCAATATTCAATATTCTCATTCTAGTTCAAAGTGGCACTTAGGGATATCGCCTACCCTCCTCCACACTCGAGAACAAAACCCAACCTCAAATCAACCTTAGGGAAGTGACTACCCCATTGGAGTTAACCGAATAGATCGACCATCCTTAACCATCATATTACAACCTTATGGGTTCTACACTCATTAAAAACATGCTATGCAAGTAGCCCAAACTACCACAAGGCCTCCAACCCAAGATCACAAGACAAGGCTCTACGCAACACGAACATAGGGCAACCCTTATAGACCCCCCTCTCAATCCATCGGTGCTAAGTCATTATCTAACAAGACTACTTATAATATACATATACATACTTTTAAAGAGGCAATAGTCATTTTTCTTTCCGAATCATTTCAATGCACACTTGTGTTTAAAAGTCAAACACCATTCACAATAATTCATACTTAGGCTCAAATGCCAAAAGTCATAATTTCATAGTCAAAATACTTATGCATAGGAATCACCCATTCATATACCGAAATGGTGCAAGCACCCAAAATGCTTAAAGAGCCAAACAAAGACACATATGCGATCACAATATTGTCATAACCACCCTTTTATCAAAATCATACCATAAAACGAAATTGGGCTTACCCATAACATAATTTTTCAAATTAATCCGTGTACATGAATGCATATGCTATAAACAATGGGGAAATGATATGGGTAATTAAGACTGCATTTAAAAATCAATACTTATAATATGAAGTTAAAGTGTAAACATAGTTAATTACATATTTAAATCTATAGTGTAATCTCTCATGCATAAGTAATTCAAAAAGGGGGCATGCGTACTTATAATTTCATATGCCCAAGGTAAATCCTCATATAATGGTTTAAATCACATTAAAATCATCAAATTAACGCTATCTATGCATTGATAAATTTTAGGAATTATAATATTCAAAACTCCAAATCAAAGTAAGAAAAATCTCTTTAAGTTTTCTTGAAAATAGCTCTGGGTCCCTCGATTGGAATGGATCAAGGCTCAACCATCATACACATGAATCCTACTAGCACCAAGGATTAACACAAGAAATATCAACTCCCGGACATATCAAATCACCCCACACAAAACGTCAGTCACCACATTGGCCTCTCTTAGGGTCAACTAAGTCATAGGAGCAACAATAGAAGAGGACCTACTCACAATCACTGGTAATAGCCCACTAAAACCAAGAGGGTTCTAATACCCAAGGAAGTCAATGTCTAGGCTAACACCTAATCCCCTTTATCTCACTAGGTTCTACTGCAATACCCTCAATTGGCATCACACAACCTAGGAAGACAATCTCTTACCACCAAACTCCCTATCTCTCCTACTTAGCGCCCAACCTTCTTCTTTGAACTTGTAGTACTATCCTCAAATGATTCACATGCACTACCTCATTAGGGAACGAACCATATTATCATCACCAAAACTAATATAAATCTATTAGAGTACGGACTAAAGATCTTACTCATGAGACTTATAGGCATACATGGTGTACTAGTCAAACCAAAGGACACTGCCCCAAAATTCAAAATATCAGAAAGGACATTCAAAAACTCATCTACCACCAACAAAAGTTCTATAGACAAAACAACTTAGGTTTAACACCTCCATTTCTCACAAGATAACAAATGCAACCCCTTAGAGACTCAATTGTACCCTAAGACAAGAAATGGACCTACCTCTTTTGCTACCACTTCACAGCCTCATATTTCATGACGCGTTCACTAGGGATTCGCAATCTAGCTCTACGGGTCCTACCATCCATGAAGACACTACATACATGTGTCTATTCCATCTATATACTGACATCCAAATTCACCATGCCACCCCAATAAACCACAAAGCAAGGCCTAATGCAATACAAACCTGGGTCAACACCTACGAACCTTTTAGCAATAATATACCAAAAATAAGGACAGAAACCAAAGATCCACACCACATCTTGGGAACACAAGAAGCCCCACCATTAACCAAGAAGAATAGAGAAGAAATAGTGGCACATTAGGCCTAAGAATGTATGAACATCAAAGCCAAGGAAACTTCAACTTATCGGTAATGGCATTAGGCACCTCATCCCCTCCTTGAGTCACTTGATCAAAATAGGCACCACGGTCTAAAGCTCAACCACCCTCACACCCCCTTGGAACAAATGCATACTCTACAAGCTTGTTGTCATGACCTAAGCCATGGGCCTAGACATGACATGCTGAAGGGGAATCCGAAGGAATCCCAAACAAGCCTCTTAACTTGCCATTACACATCATTAGTCGTAGAACATACAAGGACGTAAAGTGTAATAATAGGGAAATGGGACTAAGGGAACTCATATAAATATCATAAACAAGAGATAAGAGTCAAACTTATCATAAGTACATAGTATGTCCAACAAACACCTCAAATACAAAGCTGTGGGGGCTAAAACAAGCTACCAGGCTCACCCCCATAGTCAACATAGAGCATAAGAAAGATGTCTCATTTCAAAGATAAGATCACCATAAACCGTGGTACTTGGAATGGAGGACTCACCAACATGCTTAGGATAGCATCATCTTGCCACGTGGAGGATGATAATGATCAACATGGGCAACCAGTCCCTACATGGTGATATCTTGTAGGCAAGAGTATGCATTAGTATGTTTGAATGTACTATGTATGTGGGATGCAATGCAACAATAGATAGGCATCATAATCAAAAATGCATAATGATAGCCAATAGGCATAATATAGCAATATGACATGTATGATCAATGCATAGGTAAAAAATGCTTAAGTAAATCATACTCATATAAAATATCATATATGAGGAGGAGACTAAACTAGATTGCCAAGGCATAAACCCCTTGGGGTTGCTGATGACAGCACCCACCACCCTAGTGTGCAAGGTACAAATCCCTCATCAAGGATAGTGATGATTGCACCCATCACCCTAGTGGTTGAGTATTTAACTGGGTTAGTGATGAATGCACCCATCACGCTAGTGGTTGAGCATTCAACCCCTCAACTGGGTTAGTGATGATCGCTCCCATCACTCTAGTGGTTGAGCATTCAACCCCTCAACTGGGTCCCTGAATTGGGTATGGTCTAGCACAACACTTCAGATAGTATTCATCAAGTACATAAGCTCATTTCATCATCATATAGTCAATCATATCATATCTCATGCTTTAGACCCTCATTTCCTCAAAAAATGATAACTGAACATTTTTTCAAACACCTTGGGGGGTGTAATGGGGGTAAAAGAGCATGCAATTTAGAGATTAAATCATGTAGGAAAATCAATGGTAAAACCTTTAATTAACACCTTGCAACACCCCCAATATATTCATATCGAAACCTATCATCAAATACAACATTAGTTCTAAGATTTGAAGCTCAAAACATGCTTGAACAACCATACATTCAAGAACTAAAATCACTTTGCAGTAAATTTCTCAATATACAAGACCGATATGAAAAATCAACTTTAAATCATGCAAAATTAAGTAAAAGAGGGTTTATGCACCATGAGAGGAAGGACTTAATCGTTCAACACCATATACCTTAGCTTTAGAGAAGTTCTTGGTGAAGGTTGACAATGGAGAATCAAAGCTTGAAGAGAATCCTTAAATCCGGATGAGCATTTTAGGTCTTGAGTTTAGGAGTGAAGATCTGACTAAGTGTTTGAATGAGCATTGGGAAATGTTTTGGGGAATATGAGAGTGAAAATTAACTATGGATAAAAATACGTTTTGGAAATTTTGGCCCAACACTTAGAATATTTTGGACCACACTTAAAAACTGCCTGGTGACCAAAAACACATCTCTGCATCGTGGAGAGGATACAGAGATGATATTACACTATGGTGTGCCCAAGACGCATCGCGGAGGCATCGCAGTAAGCCCTCTAGAATTCATCCTTTAAAAATTTATAATTGTTATTCTTTCACTCTTAAATCGAGGTTAGACCCTTTTTCACCTAATTTGGACCCCTTATCAAAAATATGAAATTAGATTTTTTAAATAACGAATGGACTTTTAAATATAAAAAAAATCAAAATTTGGGCATTCTGAGGCATATTTTTTGGTACTTTTTGGGTCGTTTCACTTGTGACCCACCTTACCACATCCAAAGCAAGCATTAATGTTCCTCTGATACAGGCCACCATGGTTCTTTCCATACCTTTGACACTTGGGATTAGACATCCTACCATCACCTCATTCATCCTTATAGTGTTTACAAGTACAATCCTTCTACTTATGCCCCTCCTCACCACAATGGAAACAAGTATTGGTGCCTTTCAATCATGGGCCTCTATGACCCCATCCACAATTAGAACACACACCATTAGGGGCCACACTACCAACACCTCAATATTTGAGATTTTGGAACTTACCCATATTACGGGCCCTCTTATCCTCTACCTCTCCTCTCACCACTAGAAGTCTCGGGAGCACTCACTTGATGATTGAGTTGA
>JAOTQR010078795.1:0-11030 GCA_025774065.1 Solanum ossicruentum
CTCCTCCATTCATCAGGCATCTTGGCAGTCTTCATAATAGCATTGAACAATCTAGTCAACCACTCAATGCCATCCTTAACCATGTTCTTCCAGAAGTCTACTGGAATCTCGTCGGGCCCGATTTTCCCCCTCTTTATCCTACTAATAGCCCGTCTTACCTCCTCAACTCTGAACCGCCTGCAATACCCAAAATCACGATGATTTTCGGAGTTTGCCAACTCACCCAACTCAATATCCCTATCTTCTTTTTCATTTAATAGAGGAACAACATAATATTTAAGAAAACCAAAGCGCAACATAGAGGCAATTACTAGGCAATGTGTCCAAGAAATTTATGGTAGAAGTAGTACATATCTCAAACTAGCTAACAACAACAACAACAACAACAACATACCCCAGTGCCTCAATATCTCAAACTAGCTAACTATTTACAAAATTACAATTACTATCCTTAGTCTAGTTTAGGCAGTCAACTTAGTACAGAGAAAGAATAGAGCTCTGAGGTTGGGACTGTCCAAACCCAGAGTTTCAAAGATGTAAATATTAATTATCCGATAATGAAAAGTAGTTACCAAAAAAATAATAATAAACAAATAAATTTCATAAATTATGAATGTTAAAATTATGCAATTATTTGGATAAAATTTAATATAAATTATTTTTTAAAAAAGGGTTAAAAATATCTATTTTAATTAAATAACAATCTAAGATGGATTAGGTCGGTCAAAATTGAGTGTCAACATTCTTAATAAACGTTAGTGTGAGTAACGTTTTAAACATAAAAAGTACTTCTGAGTAACATATTATAAAACGTTACTCCCAGATATGTTACACTTAAAATGTTATTGCTAGTAACGTTTATTCATGTTACACACTTCATGCTGCAATAACTTAATCGATAAAATGTTAAAAATCACAAATAAACTAGTAATAAATTAATCAAGAAAAAAATATGCATACATTTATACACCTCAACAATAAATTATTAGTTAAATATGTTATACACATATTTAACATATTTATTTTCAAGAAAGAAATATAGGAAAATGTTATGGTTCCTTTTTCAATGTTTGACTAGAAATTATCACATAATTAACCACTAATCATTTTCAATGTTTTAGAAATAGTATTGAGTGAAAAATGTATTAATTTAATTTTATTTTATAGACAAAGGGCAAAAATGTCAAAAAAACTACTTTATTATGTGAACATATTATTTTGTCATTGTGGCCAAATTTTATGGCCCAATAGCATTTCCCTTAATAATATATAGGAAAATTTATGGAAGTATCGTATTATGTTTGAGTATTTTCAAATATTCCCTACTATTTCTATAAATTTCTAAAATCCCTGTTTTTCTATTTACGCCTGATACACTTCAGTTCTTCACACTTGTGTTGTGTTCTTTTTTAGACTTCATCTTTATTTCTTTTTCTTTCAGCTTCATTGCATTCCTTTTTCCAGTTTCTTAGCGTTTTTTTTTTCAACCATCCTTTGTTTGATTCATTATGAAAATATAGTGATTTTTGTGAGTTTTATTGTAGCAAAAATTATGCACGTGAGGTGTTTGATAAAATGATTAGTTGAAAATTAATTGATTAAACACATGCATGATTCATCTTTATTTCTTTTTCTTCCAGCTTCTTTGCGTTCTTTTTTTTCCAACCATCCTCTGTTTGATTCATTTTGAAAATATAGTGATTTTTGTGAGATTTGTGTAACACTCCAATTTATTTTTTAGCTGAGGCTGAGCCATCCTTCATATGATATAAGATTTTAGTTAATGATTCTTGATTGAGTATAAGTTTTAAAGTCAATTTCTTAATGTGGGAATAGAATTGGAGATGATCTAAGGTCACATAAACCCTCTAACTCGAAGTTAAGCTAAAAACTTTCTTAGTGTTTGAGTTCTAACGTAAGATTTTATAAATATTAGATGGACCAGTGACTTTTAGGTTGTATATACATGCTAGGATGAACTCCTAAGTATTTAAAGTATATTAGACGTGCTTTAGAGTCATAAGGGATCTTTTACATCAAGCCAAGTCCAAAGAATTTCTAGCAACTAAGTTTTCGTATGAGTAGATAGAAGGGTCAATTTCAAATGGTCATATCTCCTACAGTATAATGATTCAGGTGACCCCTAATATATCAAATCGAAGATATTTGAATTGACTTTCCAACACATTAAATTTCGCCTTAATCTAAGTTCAGAGTAGAAAGTTAGGATCATTTTAGTGAAGAGATGCAGAGTTGTCTGAAGGTCTGCGCCCGAGCGAGTCGCGAACCTGACACGGACCCTTACTGGATAAGCTAATGACTTTTTTTTCTTTTAATTTTGAGTGTATTTTCATACTTAAATCTTTGAGGATCTATTTAATGTCCCAAAATGCATAAAACATCATTTTTCATAATTAATGACCCTCTTCTTCATTCCTAAATAATAATGCTCAAGAATCATCAAGAAAGTCATCAAGTTAGGATTAGCTTCCAGGATTCCTCCTCAAGGTAAGTTATTCTTCATGAATTTCAAGCTACCCAACCTAGATTTCTCTATCTATTCATGAATCTCTAATAGAATATTAAATCATAATCTAGGATTTCAAGAAGACGAATTCAAGAATCCCAACAAAGGATTTCTTGATTCTTCTTTTTCAAGAATGTAGGTTCTTCATCAAGAACTCTAAAGATTCTAAGTCAAGAACTCAAGAATCAAAGAGATTTTCTTCAACCAACATCTTTCTAAGTTCTTTCACTTTAAAAGAACTACCAATATTGAGGATTTCCTTCAAGAAAGCGAGTATTCATCAAACTTCGACGGTAATATCAACTTTTCTGGTATGTAAGGCTACTCATAGCATTGGATTGAGTTCATCCATGTACCCCACATGTTAATTCTCCATAATTGAGTTCAAGTAGAGTTCTACCCTAAGTCTTGAGTTCTAAATGAGTTAATTCCTCTTCCATTTAGTTAGATTATTTATGCATTGAGATTATTACTATTTTTATATCTTATATTGTTGGAATTTTCATTCATGGATACTTTCCCATTAACCATAATAAAGTTGATGATCATGATTTTCCTATATGTTCTTTGATATTGAGATTGATGGTTTTTCATGCATTAAATAAGTATTTTGAATAATGGTTTTGCATGTTCTAGTAAAGATGATGATTGTGCTATGCATTGATGAAAGGGTAATTTAAACTAATATTATATATGTATTTTATTGAGTCCAAAGAGTTATATCTTGAGGAACACGTTTTGATGAGGTAATGCATTATTTAATGGGTTTTGAAGAAAGACATGTGATTTACTAAATTTTTCTACTAAATTGGGGTTTTAAGTTGAGATACTACTTTTAGTTGTTAAATTAGTTAAGCTCTGAAGTTACTACAAAAATCTATGAAGTTCAAAATCTTACTTTAAACTCAAGTAAAGTATTAGTATAAGTATTTTCTGAATAGTAAAGCTTGAAGCCTATGATTTTAGACAGTTTTGAGAAAAGTTAAGTTGGGCTAAGTCCCAAAGAGAAGAAAGCAATACTTTGAGTAAGAATATTCTTTTAAGTATGAGCATATAATTAATAATATTGAGAGTAGTATTGAGCACCTATATGAGTGAGAGTAATAATAATAACTTGAACTCATAAAATACATAGCCAACATAGGATAGGATTGTACCAAGGTATAACTCCTCACTTGCCACTGAGATGACCTAGTTTTGGGATGGATCCACTTTCCTAGTTTTTGTTCCTTACCCCGACAAAGTATGGGACGACTCTAGAAACGTGGGCAAGATGCTATATCATCATGAAACTCATAGTGATGGTTGTCGGTTAGAGAAATTCCCCAAGAGTATAGTTTATTATTTTACACATTGAGATTTATTATTTCTTTATTAAAGTATTTCCTTTTATTGTGTTGCATATTTAATTATGTTGAGCTATTTGTAGAGCTGAGCATTTGCGTATTAGAATTTTTATATATTGAGTTGTGTTCATTAATGCATTACAGTTAGTATTTTTTGATATTAAGTTGCACTTTTAAACAAGTTCAAAAATATACACTTTACTTGGATGACATACTTTTATCAATTAAGCTATCTCAAAGTTCAATTTTAAGGTGAGTATCCTATTCTTAATACTTTTTGATCATCTTACATACCGTACATTCCACGTACTGACGTCACTCGGCGCTACATCGTTTCATGATACAGGCATAGTTTCTTGAGATCCTCAGCAAGCACTTCGTTGAAGATCTATTCAGTCGCAGACAATGGTGAGACCTCCTTAATTTCGGAGGAACCCTTTTATTTTAGTTCATTCCTTTTTTTATTGTCTTGAAGTAGCCTTCAACATGTCTTGAAACCTTCTTATGAGTTGATAGAGGCTTCATAGATTGAGTTAGATAGAGGATAGTAAAGTTGTCTTATTTTCAGATTCAACTTTGAAAAACTATTATTATTTATTTCAAATATTGAGATATTGAGTTAATTTTAATACAAGATATAAAATTATTTTACATGAGAATTTGCATGCCCACTTGAGTACTTTCTTTTTTTTTAATTAAATCATCCGCTAATTGAATAAGTGAACTGAGCCAAGTGGTTCGCTTGGGAAGCAGCAATGGTTTCTGAGTGCCGGTCACGTCTAGGGTACTCTTTTTAGGCTCCGGACGTGACAATTTAGTGTAGGGAAAATTATGCACATGAGGTGTTTAATAAAATGCTTAATTGAAAATTAATTGATTTAAAGCACATGCCTGATTCAATGCATTAGCTAACTTATATAAAAATTATGTGTATAACCAAGAATCATGCAATGATGATATATCATGTGTTAAGATACTCTGTATTGAATACAAACAAGTTTTCACAAAAATGAATCAAGATATACGATACACCACACATTTGATTCAATTTATCAAATAACTTATATAGGTTTGTATAACAATGGATCATACAACATGATTCATCGCAATAATAGTTTAACACATGACTGATTCACTGTATCAAATATTGATTACAATGAATCATGACTTATGGATCATGTATGAGTGTCAGTGTATCCGTATAACCAATATAGGTTTGTATAAGGGAAAAGACATAAATTCCCCCTTGAAATTGTCCCGAAAAATTTACACACTTCAACTATTTAAATGACCTATTACAGACCTATATTATGCAAAAGTGAATTTATTTCACCCTTCCTACCCCGAACCCTGATATTATGTAGAGAGTGAGATTCACTCGTCCCATTAGAATGCCACGTATTAAATGAACTTGTTTCATTTTCACATATATCCGTTTCAGGATATAGTGCAATTCTCGATCCTTACATCCAATGCACCATTGGAAGGAAACTTCACTTTCGTTTCCATGCCCGTCAATTTGCTATGATCAGCAGAACAAATGTTAGTATTCATACCATGGATCATCCCATTTTGTAAAGGTAGTTTGTTTTTTATCTCCATCTTATCTTTTTTTGATCCACCATTCAAACTTTTCTTAGCCGCACCCTTCCTCTCTCTTTTAACTCTTCCTTTGACCAATGGCTGCAAGAGAAACACCGTGACCCCATTATTTCCCCCAAAATCAGAAACCCAAAAGAAACACTAATACAAAACATTGGCAGAGAATAATCAATCACGACACACTTCATCAATTCAGCTCCTCAACCACCAGGTGCTTCACAGCAAAAACCTCAATCTTACCATTTGAAATAGAGTACAAAGCAAATACATTGACATTCACAACCAATTTCACCGAGACCCTATGAGAAACCCCAAAAATCACCTCGAATTTACTTTCATCAAACTTCAAATCACTGTTATTGGATGCAACTGTCGCCAGAGTAAAAGACTTCCTCGCAGAATTCAGGATATAGAAATGGAGAAGAATCATGGAGCTTTTGGAAATAGGCAATAATATGAGAAATAAGGTAACTGGATTAAGGTTCCGGAGAAGGAGACGACAGATATGGGCAAAGGGATGGTGGTCTGCGATGAAGGAAAGGAAGAGATAGAGAAAGGAGAGAAAGAAGAGTATAGAGAGAGAGAGAGAGAGAGAGAGAGAGAGAGAGAGAGAGAGAGAGAGAGAGAGAGAGAGAAGAATCGAATGGAGGAGAGCTAAAGAGAGATAAGAAGGGTGAAAAAGGAAAGAAGAAAAGTGTGGTGGTGGAGAAGGGAATGAAGGAGAAAAGAAAGGGGGTTTTGGAAGAAAAAAATTGATAGCTTCAATTACCAATATTAATGTGAATTTATGAATAAGCTCGATCAAGAAGAAGAAGAATGGGTTTTGGTTTCGGTCAAATTGAATTTTGGATCGATTTTTTTTTTGGCAATATTGATGTTGATGTTTGGAGAAGAAGGAGATGAAGTACTTTTTAGAGTTATTTATTTGGGAAAAGATTCATTTTAATTAAAAAAATTAAAAAAGATTTGTTAGATGTATGATGTGCTAGCAGAGGTTGACTGAAACGCGCTTGGGGTTTTAGGGTAGGAAGGGCTAAAAAAATTCACTTTATGTAGTATAGGTGTGTAATAGGTTACTTAAATAGTTAAAGTGTGTAAATGACTTTTTCGGGACAACTTCAGGGGGAAATTTATGCCTTTCAATGGATCATACAATATGATTCATTGCAATAAAATAGTTAACACATGACTGATTCACTGCATCAGATATTGATTACAAGGAATCATGACTTATGAATATGTATAGCGCCAGTATATCTGCATAATGGTCATTTTAAGGAATTTTTGTAAATGGTGGGGATATATATATAAAATATGCATACTCAATTTTATTTACAAAATTAGATTTTTAATTACAAGAATAAACAAAAAATTAATATTATGCATATTCAATTTTATTTACAAAATTAGATTTTTAATTACAAGAATAAACAAAAAATTAATATTTTTAATTTTAGTTTTTTCAACAGATCAAGTCCCATTAATGCACTGATTAAGGGATAATTTTATTTATGGTGCTTTTATTTCTCTCTTCTTCTTTTTTTTTTTTCCTATTTGTGCGTAGATTTAGGGATAGTTTAGTTATGGCATTAATTTATTTTTTCAAATGGCAGATTTTGAGGAAGATCATTTGTGAAATTAATCTTTTTCTTATTTCATGTGTCAATTTTTTGGGATTTGATAAATATTATAATATTTTTTGGCTTTCGTATAATTATTAAATTACTATTTCTTCTTTGTTGGTAAAAAAACTCTCTATCCCCAAAATCATTTACACTGTATTGTCTTAATTTTTTTAAAAATCCCAATTACACTTATTATTTGACATATTTTTTAAATATAAATGTTATTCTTTTCTCTCTTTCTCTTGAATTTTCTCCTCTTTTTTTTTTTATCTTTCTTATTCTTTGGAATTTTTTCTTTAATCTCTCTTCAATTATGTTCTTTTTTTTTTTTTAACAAAATCTCTTTTGTTATTTGGAAAGATTTTTCTCTCCCTCTGTCTTCAATTCTATCCTCTAGTATTATTTGAAAATTTTTTCCTCTCTTAATGCCGTTTCAGTTTTTTCTGAACAAATTTCTTTTATTACTCTTCAATTTTATATATTTTAGTTTAAAAAAATTGATATTAGTGACCATTTTTAATCACAATAACTTACATTAAAATATAATCAAATTACATATCTATTAGAGTATAAATCATTACAATTAACTTCTTCTTCTTCTTCTTCTTCTAAACACTGTTTTAAAATTTTTAATTTTAAAGTTGAGCATATTAACTACGTAATATATTATGGGTTAAGTTTGGTGTACGTTTATTTTTAAACATAATGAATAACCTACACTAAAAAATAATCAAATTTTACACTAATTAAAAATCATGTATCGTAAATGTGATTTTTGTTAGGTTCAACTATATAATGCCGTATATTATAATCTCATCAACTATATATCAATTATTATTATCAAATTAATAAATAACTAGACCAACATATATGAAAAAATTTACCTATGCTTAAAAAATTTTATTCGTAAAAAAATTAAGTTATAAAGTATTATATGTATGATGTTGTTTTACAAAGCAATACCACTAATTGTTTTACTATAGTAGATATACGAAGTATAATTTTACACCATAAAAATATTTTAAAATTGATTTTTTTTCGCAATCTTGATTACGCCGTCATAATTTATCATGCCCCGAGAGGGTACCCTAGGCGTGATCGACGCTCAGAAACCATTGCTGGTCCCAAGCGAGCTACATGGCTCAATTTACTTATTCAGTTAGCAGAAGGCTTAATAAAACAAAAGAAAGTACTCAAGTGGGCATTCAAATCCTCGTGTATAAAAAATTTCAAGATATCTCTTATTAAATTACTCAATATTTCAATTCAAATAAATAATAATAGTTTTTCATTGATTTTGAAAGTAAGACAGACTCCAGTTTACTCTATTGACTCAATCTATGAAGCCTCTATCAACTCATAAGAAGGTGCCAAAACATGTTCAAGACTACTTAAGACAATAGAAAGAAATAAACTAAATAAAAGGTTCCTCCAAAAGTAAGGAAGTGTCACTAGATCTTCAACAAAGTGTCTGCTGAGGATCTCTAAAACTTGTACTTACATCATAAAATGATGCATGTTGAGTGGTGTTAGTACGTCGAATGTACAATATACAATATGACCGAATAGAATAAAACTCAAAAGAGAACTTGATACCAAGAGCAAAGCACAACTCGATCCAATATGATATGCAAGTTCAAAAATTAAAATAAACCAATAATTTTCAAATTAACTCAATTATACGCAATTCTATTAAATCAAATTAAATTTTCGTCATCAGGGAGTTTCTTTAACCGACAATATCATAACCCAAACTTACGGTCTAGGATTGACACGGCGAATAGGAACCAGAGAGTCCCAAAACAAGCTTCAAAGTACCAAAATTCACACCATCAGTTCGGAAGCGCATTCGGAATTAAACACATAGTTCTAAGGGACGAGTTCGAAAGTGCGTTCAAAATTAAACACATAGTTCTAAGGGATGAGAAAGTAGGACTCACGCTATGGGATATCTTAGGGAAAGAGATTAGCATGAATTCACATAGCATATAACACATAATGACTAAGGGACGAGTAAGTATGACTCACGCTATGAGGGCAATTCAGGACTTAGGATCTTCCACATTTCCACATCAAACCTATGTATACATATCATAATTCCCATAATCAATCCATGATAGCCATAACCAAAAGATAACCATGATCATAGGTTCAAATAAAACACATAACACATAGATCCGACGAGAGTGTACAAGATATCTAACAATGCCTTTAGTCATAAGATAGGACGGGGGCCAAGACATGTTCTGGGCTTACCCTCAAGTATAGATAACATAAACAAAAGAAACTTAAGGTAGATGAATGATGGCTTGTCCTTGGAAGGTAGGACTCACCAGAACAAATTGTCTCAAAATCTTATCTAGCCATCGAACAGTGGATGAAAGAAATCTTCGGTCCCTATATGGTTAGGTCATGTAGGCAAAAGTATGCATTAGTACATTTGAATGTACTAAGTATGCAGGATGTAATGCATGTAACTTACCAATACCTGCATATAATGTTAGATGGCAAGTACACATAATATAGAAAGAGATATATAGCAAATAAGGTCATATAACAAGATTTTATGAAGTTCATGATGCATGAAGTAAAAATGATGCTCATATATATAGTGGGGATGTGACCTCAACCAAAATAAGTAAGACCAAAGAGAGCTACTACTTGGAATCCTAATGATTACCCCTCATCAGTAAAGAGGTGGTCTACTTGCCAAGGGTAAACTATGCTTCACCTTACAGGTCTCCCATTTTGTATGAAGCAACCTTCATTATGGGTCTCTAATTTCGAATAGGATTTTCACATAAGACGTATCATGTCATATCATATCATTTCTCCGATTTTCACATAAGACGTATCATGTCATATCATATCATTTCTTCTCCTTACGGGCAACCCCATTTCAGAGGCATCTTTCCACGGGCCTCCCATTTTGAAAAGGAACCTATGCTAGGCACATAGTTCGAGGAAGGAGAGAGAACCCTTCTTCCGTTGGTGCTAAGTCATCATCCCACAAAAATACTTATAGTATACATAGTTATACATACTTTCAAAGAGATACAAATTTTGCCAAAAACATTTTAATGCACAATTGGGCTTAAAATCAAACACCTTTCATAATAATTCATACTTAGGCTCAAATGTCAAAATCATAATTTCATAATCATAATACTCATGCGTAAGAATAGTCCATTCATATACAAAATGGTGCAAGCACCCAAAATGCTCAAAGAGCCATAATCAATAGACATATGTGTGATTTCATTCTTGTCATAACCAATATCTTATCAAAATCATATCATAGAATATAATTGGGCTTAACCCATAACATAAATTCCATAAATGTTCATGTATATGAATGCATATGCTATGAATGATGTGAGAATGACATGGGTAATTGAGATTAAATCTAAAACCATCAATATAATAAGAGATTCAAGTGTAAACATAGTTAAATCCACATTTAAAATCATAATATAAGCACCCATGCTTAGATTCAAATTTAAGGACCATTTCAAATATTCTTAACAAAAATATATTTCTATATTTCAAAGCTTAATTCATCTTTAAATCCACTGATAAACATAATCGATTCATGATTGGAATTTAAGCAATCAAAATATTTTAAAACCCCAAATTAAAGTAAGCAAATTCATGTAGATTGATTGAAAATAATTTGGGTCTCCTTGATTGAAAGGAAATCAAGGATTAAAATCAATATACCTTCATAAGATGAAAAGTACCCAAGAGAAAAATTGATGAAGAATTGAATGTGTCTTGATTCCCAAGTTGAAAATCTTCAAGAATCCTTGAGAGGATCTGAGAGAGTCTTTTGAATGAGAGAGAATGAGTGTGAATACTTGAATAGGGTTTTTAGGTCTTTAGAAAGTCATTATATAGCATAAGAGATCCCAAAAGACCAATAGAAATAAC
>JAOTQR010078796.1:0-11030 GCA_025774065.1 Solanum ossicruentum
AACTTTTATCCTTTCACCGGGTACCACATACCCAAGAAATGCCACCTCCCAACTAAAACTCACACCTACTAAACTTGGAAAACAATTTCCTCTCGATTAAGGTTTGAATATGTGCTCTTCCCTACTCTGAGAATACAGTAAAATGTCATCTATGAAGAAAACCACAAAAGCATCAAGGTAAGGCTTGAACACCCTATTCATTAGGCCCATAATTATTGTCGGTGCATTAGTTAAACCAAGCAACATCACCACAAATTCAAAGTGTCCATACCTTATTCGGAAAACCATCTTGGGAATATCACACTCCCTCACACTTATTTAATGATAGCCAGATCGAAGATCAATCTTAGAGAAATGTCTAGCCGATGCAATTGGTCAAACAAGCCATCTATCCTCAAAAGTGGATATTATTCCTTATGGTCACCTTATTTAATTGCTAACAATCTATGCACATTTGGAGTGACTAATCTTTCTTCCTCACAAACAACACTGGAGCATCCCATGGAGACCTACTTGTTCTAATGAAACACTTCTCCAACAAGTCCTTCAATTCTTCCTTCAACTCCTTCAACTCTGCCAAGGCTATTCAGTAAGGAGGAATAGAAATAGGTTAAGTATCGGGAAGATCTCTGGTGAAATCTATTTTCATTTCGGGAGGAACACTATGAATATTTTTAGAAATTATATCAGGAAGCTCTTTAACAACAAGAATTGACTCAAGAGCCAGAACCTCAAAAGTGACATGTCTAACCCTCACTAGGTGGTAGACATACCCCTTAGAAATCATCTTAAAGGCTTTAAGATAGGAAACAAATTGACCCTTACACACCAAGATACCACCCTTCCGCTCAAGAATAAACTTATTTAGGAGTTGAAATTTGACTTTACAGGTTCAACAATCTATGAAGGCATAATAGTCATGTAACCAATACATCCCAAGAATAATATCAAAATCAACCATGGTGAGTTCTAGAAGATCACCAGGTTATGGCACTTGAAACATGCATTAGAATCGGCTAGGCAATCCCCTTTGTGGGGCCTTCCACACTTCTTGGAATTAGGAGAAACTTAAGCACCCGAACCTCCTTATGGATCGGGGTTGAACCTCTTGTCCTTGCTGAACTGTGAAAAAAGAACATTGGATGTACTTTGGCCCGCTTGCTTTTGGATTTCATAGAACTTACCATGAACATTAACTCTTTGGTGGGAGAATCTACAACTTTCAATTCAGAACCTCTTGGACTCCTTGCCCTTCTCCCTCAACCTCTCATTCTCAACTTGATACGTATATTCATGAGTTGAGAGATGTCTATTTTCTTCACTAACATGGAAGTCTTGTACTTTTGGACACAAATCCTGACATTTCAGGGATGAACTTAATCATCCTAGCCCTTAGGTCAGCAACTATGAATGGCACATACCTTGATAGTTTGCTGAACTTGAGGGAGTATTCCTTAACACTCATATTGTCTTGTCGGAGATTGATGAACTCTTGAACTTTGGCCTCCCTTAACTCCAAAGAAAAGAACCGGTCTAGAAAGGCACCCTTAAATGCTTCCCAAATGATTGGTCCCACTTTGTCACCTCTTTCTTATAGCCATTCATCATACCACACTTTGGCAATTTCGTTGAGTTGATAGGCCACAAGCTCTACCCTTTCATTTAGTGTTACCCCCATAATTGCCACAATCTGATAGGTCTCATCGATCCTCATCTACCTTAAAGCCATGGCATTCGAGCGTGTTCATCCTCATGAATTCCCAGACTCTAGTGGCTGATGTAGATTCTTGGGGACGAAGGATAACCTCCTGGTGGACTTGGTTTACCATGGGTTGGTCCAACATTGTGAAGGCGGCCTGAAACTTTGCATAAGAGTCTCTTTCTTCTTGTGAAATAGGAGGAACTTAGTCCTCATAGCGTCCCTTGGTGGAGGCAATCATCTTGGAGGCATGATCTAGAAAATCACAAAAAAATAATTTATTAGATGGGAGAAAATCTTAGGGTAACTCTAAGGTATGACATAAATCATAAAAGAAGGGAAAGTTTCCTAAACACCTCATAGCTTCTCTTTCATAGTTGTGGTGCACTTAACAACTATGAATAAGACTCTATTCAACATGTTATGTTAGACTCTAAGGACTATTTTAAAACCTCATGCTCTGATACCAAGTTTTTCATGACCCAAGCCTAGGGCGTAGCCATGAGATGGTGAGTAAGAAACCAAAGGCACCTCACCTAAGCCTCTTAGCATTCATTGGATATGATCATAAATAAAAGCATAATTTTAAATGGGGAAACAAGTCTAAGGGAGATCAAATCATGAAAGTAAGGTTTAAACATAAACTCTTCATATATTTGTCCAACAATATCACATAACAAAAGATCTGGCGGGGCATAAGACATGTTCAAACCTTACCCTCAAGTAAAATTTAGCACAAGAAGTTACAACTTAAGAAATTAAATGTCTCAATACTATACGCTTGAAAGAAAATAGGTGCTTTTTCCAAACTAGAGGATTCACCAATCAACTAGCCTTCAATGTGCACAACTAGCCACATGTCGAACAATGAAGAGCACCGATTCCCATATGGTGATATCATGTAGGCAAAATATGATTTAGTACTTTGATTGTACTAAATATATGGGATGCAATTCTACATGAGAGTCATAATAACATAATAAGCAATATGCATAACTATAACAAGGGAATAAAGCTCAAAATGATGAATGATAAATGTATCATTTAAAACATAACTTGAAGTATCATAATCATAATAAATCACCATATGCATATTTATGTGGGAGGAAATCATAACCAATATTTAAGACCATGAGATTGTCACAATACAAACCTAGGGCCTAGGTGTGACATGGAGAATGTGAACCCAATAGTACCTCAAACAAATCTCATAGAGTATATAAGCACCTGCTTGGTTGCGGAACATAAGTCAAACATCAATTAGTCGAACTAAAGGGGATTCAGGTCTTAGGACTCCAGCTATGGGAAGAAGGTTAGGAGATTGCACATCATCTAATCTCATCAAACTATGCTAAGGGAAAGGGAGCATGGGACGTCCTCTATGGGGAGAAGGGACATAGGAAAGTTCACCATGTTACTAGCAACATCATAAGCCTCAATATACATGGGATAGGGACTAAGAGGATATTTCCATAGAAGTGTAAACACCAAATAATACATACATAACATGAGCATCCTACAAGACCTCTAATCATAAATATGACGGGGGCTAAGATATGTCCCAAGCTCACCCTCATAATAAGAAATAAAATAACAATGCAATAAGCTAGACAAAAAATGGGTATCACCCTCAAACTAGAGGACTCGCCATGACAAAGATATTCATGAATGAACTAGCCACAAGGTGGAGAATGGTAGGAGCTCTAGTCTTGATGGTTAGATCATATAGGCAAAAGTATGTATTAGTACTTTAAATATACTAAGTATGCAGGATGCAATGCAAGAAGAAATGATAAGACATATTACACACGATGCATAAGTCATAAAACAAAGGAGAATAAGCTCAATATGACATGAATGGTAAATACTTTAGTTAAAACATGCATGGACAAAAATCAAAATATCATAACCATGACACTAACATATGTGGAAAATAGACCTTAATCAACACGTAAGACCATGCAAGCTACTATGTGAAATCCCTATGTTGCCTCCACACTGAAAAGGATTAGTCTACCTTCCAAGGTACACTATACCTCACCTTATAGGATTCAACCTATTTTAGAGATTCTTTTACATGAACCTTATGGAAACATACCCATTTTGGTAATTTAACATAATATAAAGTTATATATGGATCACTGGCTAGTACATAAACCCTATGGTGGCACATAGCTAAGGGACAATAGAAATCAACTAAGGTTCTCTTAGTGCTAAGTCTAGTCCCTCGAAATACATGAATACAAATGTACTTATATCATGCATAAGCTCATAAATCAAACACCATGAGAAGAGAAGCTTATTAAAACCATAATCATCATAAGAAAGGCTTCAGGGCTTCATAATCCTTCATAACATTTCTATGGAATCATAACATACTTGTTAGCCCTCAATATTCATAATGCTCATAGACTTCTGTTTCATAAGGCAAAACCTTTCATTAGTTCCAACTTGTAACTTTACTTCAAACAAGGTGGGTTCATGCATGAAGACTTAACATTCATGAATAAAGGAGTATCGTGCATATATAAGAGAAATTATGATCATCTGAAAAATGTTCAAACAACCCACCATAGACATAAGAAAAACTTAGTTAGGGCATCATGAAACCCTCACTCAAATCATAAGTTTCTCATGGAATTTCATTACATATTAGTATACAAAGGTTGAACATCCTAAAAAACTTCATAATATCATCATATGAAAAGAGTTTATGCAATTTCATAAATCATTCATGACTTGTAAACTAATGGAGAGGACGGATGATCAAGTTTTATGGAGGAAAGGTCTCCACAAATCACAGCCTACATACATTGGTTTGTTTGGTTGAGAAAATCTAATTTGGAAGTGAAAAAAATTAGAAACCCTAGCTTGTACCTTACACTTGAATACATTAGATGACTTGAGAGTGTTTTGGCGGAATTGGACTTAGGTTATTTCTAGAGGAAGTTGAAATGAAGTAGTTTAGAGTTGTTTAAGGCTAGAAAAAGACCAATTTTAGGGCCTAAATGACATAGCATAGGCATAGGATATTAGGAATTGTCAAAAATACCCCTTTTAAAAATTTGTCGGACTAGACCATAAGACCCCGATTATGGGTCGTGGTCCAGTCCACGGGCCGTGGAAAGGGGGTCTCGTCCTGTTGGTTTTGACCCCTTTGAAGCCTTCTATGAAATTCCATCCATGAGACCATTCATGGATCATAAAACAGACAATGTCTCATCCTATTGCTCATGCCTTGAACTCCAGAAGCCTTGTTTTTCATCCAAGTTAGGCTACCACTCCACGAGCACAAATTATAGCTTGAGGAGTCATCTTTGGCTTATAAACACACTTCATACATTGAGGGTCTCGAAAATTTGGCTACTGGAAATCGGCATCCTTAGACCACAAACACTAAGTATGGTCCGTGGTCCATTTCACGGACCATGAAAATTCCTTCGAAAACCTACTTGTACTTGGTAAAATTTCCAAAGTCCCATTTCACCTACACTTTCATATCATCTAACATGTTGGACCTTACAATATCTCCTTCCTTAGAACATTCATTCCTGGATGTGCTAAACATAATCTCTAAAGCATAAAATGAGTCTAGAACCTATTATGCATGCAAATTGCAACACGTTCATCACTAAAAATTTCAAACTTATGCTTAAAACACCATTTATAATGGAGTCTCATAAACAAGTAAACATGCACTGATGACATGAAAATGATATACAAGGAGGGTGGGGACCCTCAAGTAGGAAAGCTTAGTACCTTAGGCCTAATCAGAGTGGAAGAGATAGGGTGTTGTTTCTTCATATTTGCTTCCACTTCCCATGCAGCACTTATAACTTGTTTATTACTCCAAAGGACTTTAACAGGTGCAACATCCTTAATTCTCAACCACTTGACTTGCTTATCCAATATTACAACTAGGAATTCCTCGTAGGTCAAATTCTCTTCAACATTCATCACTTCTAAGGCCAGAATGGAACTAGGGTCTCCAACACACTTCTTTAACATAGAAACATCGAAGATTGGATGAAACATGCTCATTTCCATAGGCAACTCTAACTCATACCCAACATTTCTACCCTCGCCCCCACTCCTCGTGATCTGGTAAGGTTCTATATCCATAGGGCTTAACTTCCTCTTTTTGCCACAATGAGCCACGCCCTTAATGGACGAAACCTTCAAATACACCCAATCATCAACTTTAAATTCAAGGTCTCTCCTCCTAGTATCAGCGTAAGACTTTTGACAACTATGAGCCATCCTTAATCTCTCCCTTGTTACTTTTACCTTTTCCAAAGCTTCCAAGTCTGGACCTATCAAAGATATTTTCCCCATTTCAAACCTCCTAATCGGAGATCTAAATCACTTTCTGTACAAGGCTTCAAATGGTGTCATCCAGATGCTAGAGTGATAACTATTATTGTAAGCGAACTCAATGAGTAGAAGATACTCATCCCAACCACCCTTAGACACCAACACACAAACCCTAAGCATATCCTCAAGGGTTTGAATAGTCCTCTTAGCTTGATGATTTGTTTGTGGGAGATATTTCATGCTAAGCATGACTTTAGTACCAAGGTCTCCTTGGAAGGACCTCCAAAAATGAGAAGCATATCGGGCACCATGGTATGAAATGATGAACAATGGGACCCTATGCAATATAACTAACTCATGGATAAATAGTTTAGCATAATCCCTAACATTATAAGCTATTTTAACCGATAGAAAATAAGTTGATTTTGTCATCCTATCAACCATAACCCATATGGAATCAAAAGGCATCTTGGTCCTTGGCAAACCAACCACAAAATCCATGTTGACCTCTTCCTACTTCCAAGTGGGTATCTCAATGTCTTATGATAAAACCCCCTCCCCCAACCTTTGATGTTTAGCTTTGACTTTTTTGCTATTATGACATTCATATAGAAGCCTTGCAATGTCTCATTTCATATCGCCCCACCAATGTACTTCTCTCAAATACCTAAATATCTTAGTAGAATCGAGGTGAATGGAATAGGATGAGTTATCAGCTTCTTACGAAATTGAGTCCTCAATCCATCAACATTTGGCGCACACAACATATCTTGGTATCTAAGGACATCATATCCCCCTTGGAAAAAAACCTCTACCTTGCCTTCTTTTGCCAATGCTTTTAATTCCAACAAAGAGGGGGGGTCAAGGTCTTGCTTGGATTTGACCTCTTCAATCAAAGAAGACTTGGCACCATCTATAACCACCACACCTTCATTTTTATCTTCATCCAATCTAATTCCCAACCTAGACAATCGATGAACTTCCTTTGCCAACACTTTCTTCCCATCTCCAACTTGAGTCACACTCTCCATAGATACCCTACTTGGGGCATCAGCTACAACATTGAATTTGTCCGGATGATAATGGACACTCATGTCATAGTCTATAAGGAGTTCCAACCACCTTGTTTGGCTCAAATTGAGGTGTATTTGGGAAAATAGGTATTGAGGACTTTTGTGATCGGTGAATACATTCATATGAACCCCATACAAATAGTGGCACCATATCTTTGAAGCAAATACTACAGCCGCTAATTCAAGGTCATGAGTAGGATACTTGCACCCATGCAATTTTAGTTGCCTAGAAGCATAGGCAATGACCTTATCAACTTGCATTAATACACCACCAACCCGACTCTTGAAGCATCACAATAGATCACAAACCCTTCTAACTCTTCCAGTAAAGCCAAAATAGGAGCGGATGTAAGCTTATCTTTCAATGTTGGAAATCTCTTTTCATATGTGTTGGTCCAAATGAATTTTACCTTCATTTGCATTACCTTTGACAAAGAGGAAGCTATTGAAGAAAATCCCTCAAAAAATCTCCAGTAGCACCTAACTAAGCCCAAAAAACTCCAAATACCCACTGGAGTCAAGTGCCTAGGCCAATTTCTCACTGCTTTCATCTTCTTAGTATCCACTTTGATCCCTTCACCTGAAACCACATGCCCAAGAAATGCAACCTCCTTCAACTAAAATTCACACTGGTCAAACTTTACAAATAACCTTTCTTCCCTCAAGGTTTGTAACACCACCCTTAAATGTCTCTTGTGTTCTTCTTCACTTCGGGAATAAATCAAGATGTCATCAATGAATAACACCATAAGCATATCAAAGTAGGGATTAAAGACTCTATTTGTGATATCTATAAATATTGTTGAAGCATTGGTTAGGCCAAAAGATATTACCACAGTTTCAAAATCCCCATATCTTTTCTGAAAAGACCATTTTGCGAATATTACACTCCCTCACCCTTAATTAATTGTATTCAGACCATAGGTCGATCTTTGAGAAGTGACTAGACCCTTGCAATTGGTTAAACAAGTCATCTATCTAGGATAAGGAATACATGTTATTTAGGGTGACTTTGTTGATCTGCCGGTAGTCGATGCACATTCTAAGCGAGCCATCCTTCTTCCTCACAAACAACATTGGTGCACCCCAAGGTGATTTTCTAGGCCTAATAAATCCCTTTTCCAAGAAGTCCTTCATTTGATCCTTTAACTCTTTCAATTCCACCAGGGCCATATGGTAGGGAGAGATAAAGATAGGTTGGGTATAGAGGAGGAGGTCTATACCAAAATCTATTTCTATTTGTGAGTAACATCGTGGAGTTCATTAAAAAAGACATCAAGAAACTCATTGACCACCATAATAGACTCAATAAAAGGAAATTTGGACTCAACTTCTCTAACCCTTACAAAATGATAGATGGAACCCTTAACAATCAATTTTTTAGCCTTAAGACAAGAGATAAACCTATCATTAACTACTGTATCTGACCTTCCCACTCAAGAACGGATTTATTAGGGAATTGGAACTTGATGAATTTTACAATCAATGGAAGCATGATATGCATGTAACCAACCCATCCCAAGGATAATATCAAAATCTACCATGTTAAGTTCAACAAAACACAAGGTAAGATTTTATGCAAAACGAACGTGGGGCAACACCTAGTTTCACTAACGGAGTAGACATGGCAAAGGGCTCACATAAAATCATGGGTCAAATGTTAAACTTAAAAGCAATGAATAGGGAAATGAAATGCAAGTGACATCAAAATCTAATAAAGCGTACAATCATAATCATATACCTTTAACATACCGATGATGACATCAGGCGCCTCATCCACCCCTTGCCTCCCTTTTAGAGCATAAAACCAATTGTGGTGGGGATCACCTTCATGTTGGCCTCCATGTGCTCCTCGACCTCCATAGTTACCTTGTCCTTGAGGATGACCATCCTTATCTTTGTTTGAAGCATTTGGATAATCCGTAAGTTTATGGCCTAGCTTACCATACCCAAAGCATGCACCCAACCCTCTTAAGCACTTACCACCATGGTTCTTCCCACACTTTCAACACCTAGGGAACGTTAGCCTACTATTACCAACTTGAACTCTAGGATTTGGCACCCTATTATTGGATAACCTTTGATATGGAGCATTTGACGACCCTTGACCTTAGAATTTATGGCGTTGTTGAAAACGGTCACCTTTGGTAGCTTGGAAACCTCCCTCAAAATGATCCCCCTTGGAATCTCCCATCCTCTTCTTCCTAAGCTTCTCTCCATCAAGTTGCTCAGAGTATGTGTAACGACCCCTGATTTTAGAGCCTAAGAATGCAGAAAACTTGGCGTAAATAATGACCTAGAGTTATTGGAAAAGGAAAACTTATGACCCGTAGAAAGAGTTATAGCTTGTAGTTAGGTCTGTTGATTAAGGGCATTGACTTGAAGGAAATTGGAGTTTCAAAAAAGTGATTTACAAACCAACAGCACGGCCTATAAAGCATTATACGACCCGTGGAATCCCTTCGAAGATAGGGACCAAGAGTATGACAAAAATGGCCAAGTATGGAAGGACTCTATGCGTCCAACCATGACCCGTAAGTCTATATATGGCTCGTAAGATGGTTTATGATTTTGGGTCCAAAAATAATGGTCTCCTGATCTTTGCTTACAAACAACAGTATGGGTCGTGCTTCTTCGTACCGCTCGTAAACTGGTTGTCGTGGTTTAAGTTGCCGGCTATATTAAGGTTATTTTTAACCCTTTATATTCCCTTAAAGCCTTAACAACCTTATCTAGCCCTCTATGACCCTTCATGTAATTCCAAGCCCCTATCACATTAAGTCGAGTGCAAATGATTCCAATCGTCTAAGTTCTAGCACGAGTTCATATATGTGTCTACTCTAAATTATCATATCTCTTAGCACACTGAATTAGATGTTGGATGACCTACCAAATGAAAGTTCTTTCAATTATCTTTCCAGCACAACTGATTTCACCTTATTCAGAATTTAGGCCAAAAAGTTACGTTCATTTTAGTGAAGCACTATCAGGCTGCCTGTACATGTGATCCACTTTATGAGACGTGGATTGACTTATGGCCCCTAAATAGGCTTTCGTAGAATCAATCCAGCCAGTTTTAAAAAGGGAATTATAGTCTTTTCCCTCATATCCTAAGCCCAATACTATGTCATTTTGGCCTCTATTACGCCCCAAATCAATTTTATACTCCCAATTTACCCCCATTCCTAAATCATTCTTCAAAATATAATTCCCAAATATCCTCTCAACCTCCCAAGGTTCTCCATTGAATGCAAGACTAAGGTTTTAGGACTTCTTCACCAAAGTTCGTGATTTCTCCATAGATCTTCAGTTAAAGTTTGTGGTTTTCATCCATGGGTTCCTTTCACTCATGGAGACCCAATTTATTTTCTACTCCATTCTTTAATTTCAAGAATGCAATTCTTCATGGATTTTAATATTATAATTCTAAAGACTTATATCATGAATTTATCGATGTTAGTTAGCCTATATTGTTATGATGTAATATTTAATTTCATAGAAACGATGGTATGTCTTGAATTCCTATATTATGAAAGTTAGGATTTTAAAGATATTTGATGGTTTCCTTAAATTATTCTTTAAATTGGTGAGTCCTACTACTCTTATATAAAAATAGCTAGTAATTATCATGATTCCATGACTAATTGTGATTTTTCCTCACTTATAGAATTTTGGATCATGAAGTTGATGGAGGGTTGCTTCATTTTACTTAGATTCGTCATCGTCGTCATCGTCGTCGTCGTCATTATTATAAAGACTAAATCACATGAATTTTATAAATTGGTGTATTGACTCATGTATCTTGTTGATTTCAAGTAATGGGTTTGTGAATTGGTTTATGGGTTACTTCATGTATGGGTTGTGTCACGACCCAACCCAGGAACCGTGATTAGTGCCGATTGGGCACCCAAACGAACACTAAATCGGATTTTCAACTATAATGG
>JAOTQR010078797.1:0-11029 GCA_025774065.1 Solanum ossicruentum
GGTATATATAGAAATCCCAATCTTCAAAATTGCATCATAAGGGCTTCTAGTTTGCCTATTGCTCAATTAGGTCCCAATCTTTCCTATTTTAATCCCATTGAGGACTTCCGACTCCAACTTAATCATTATCCTTAATTTAACGAAAGTATGGGGCTAACATGCCCAACCCATTTTTAAGTCTTAAAACGTATTTTAGATTTCATTTATTTGCAATTGAGGGTTCAAAACCCATATTACTCTTAAGTTAAATGTACTTTCTGAGAGAGGAGAAGAAGAAAGGGCTGAGGGTTGCTAGTCCAGGTCAAGATTTCCTTGAAGATTCGAACAATCTTCATCCAAGGTATGTAAAGGCTACCCAGAACATGAAATTGTTCTTCCATGTGCCTCAATACATGTAGTAGGATGATAGTTGAGAAGTCTTGCATTATAATTCTTGAAAGATATCTTGAAAATCTATCTTTAATTCTTACATAATATCTTAAATTGATGATCATCATGCTTTAAATTTACTTTTTTATGCATTATTACGTGATTATATATTTACCATACATGAATTCTCTGCTAAAGACTTTAAGAACGAACTTAGGGGTATGTCTAGAGCCTTGATTTTATGAATGTGTTGATTGTTGGAGTCTGAGTGTTGAGATGAGTGTATTGATGGCTAAAATAGATGAAATTAGAGCTTTTAGAGTCTGAATGAGGTTGAACCTTAGTTTTGAAGAAATAATCCAACTCTTTTAGTTGATAGATGATGAGATGAGGTGAGTGTTCTTGCCCGTAAGGGCTGGGTGATGGAAATTCTTGATGTATTGGAAGATTTATGAGCATATTGAGTCCTGGGAGGAGTATTAGCACTGAAATGGGTAAGAGTAAGTCCAACTCACACTCTTCAACTATGTGGCAAGCATAGGAGAGGATTGGACCGTGAAAGTGGATGATTTCCTTGGCCTACAGAGGGCTTGATAGACTTCTTTTTGGATCCCTGATAGACTTATCCTGTACCACGACAAGGAACTGGATGGATGTGGAAACGACATCTCTTTGTTGTATCACGATCGACTCATAGGTGGTGGTTTATCGGTTATAGAAACTCCCAAATAGGTTTCATGATAGTAGTACTATGATGTTGATGTCATAGTGTGAGGTCTTGATAGATAGTGATGTGATAGAGACTTGTTCTTGCTTTGAGTTGATGATGAGTGATTAATAAGCTATTGATTTTGTATATTGTTTACTTTAGCCCATTTTACATACAATACATTCCACGTACTAATGCCCCTTTTGGTGCTGCCTCATTTTATGATGCAGATTCTATAGACAAAGGACTTCAATAGCCTAATCCTTAAGGTTCACGGATTTCCAGACAAAGACTTGTAAGTCCTCCCTTGCTTTCGGAGGACATATTTATCATTCATTTATCTTGAGTTATTTTCTTTGATTGTGGTAGCCATGGCCTGTCATGGTACCATCTTACATAATAGTAATAGAGGCTTCATAGACATAGATTGATGATGGCTGATGTCGGGGTTCTTTCCCCTCTTTCTGTCTTTATATGGAGGTTTTTTTTTTTCAAAATTCTTAGCTTATGTTTTGATAGTGATTGTGATAGTCATGTAGCTCACTAATAGATAGTTCTTTTTTTATTTTCTTCCACTGAATAAACTGATTAAATGAAGGCAATGAGACTAGGTGGTCTACTTGGGGGATAACAATAGTCTCTGAGTGCCAGTTACACCTAGGGTACCCCCTGGGGCATGAAAAACTTGGTAACAGAGCCCAGAGTTCGAGTGTCCTAGGGAGTCTATGAAGTCATGTCTAGTAGAGTCCTGTATATGGGTGTGTTGTGAACCACACTTCATAAGCAGGAAGCTATAGGACATTCGGAAGAGTTACCCTTCTTTTATGTCCTAAATTCATGCATAGACTTTAAATCTATGGAAATCTCATTTCAACTCGTGCGTTATACATTTATAGAAAATGTTGTCAAAGAGAACATTCGCTGAAAGAGATGCCGCAGCCCCAGGTGCTGAGAATGCCCAACCTGGCCCCTATTTAGATGGAGACAAGGAGATGGGGATGTCCTGCTAGGACTGCTGAGGTCCCATAGGCGCCCACTGCTCGCCCCTACCAGCTCCCACTACCGAAGTAGAGTTTAGGGGAGCCATCACCATGCTGACTCAGCTGGTGGCCTCCCAGGGTAATAACCAAAGTCCTTAAGCTCCTAGTTCTAGCTCACAAGAGCCCTCAGCTGCCACCAGACTTAGAGACTTCCTGAGGATGAAACCACCAATTATACGAGATCAAAAGTAGAAGAGGACCCACAGAACATCATTAAGCATGCTAATGAGATTGAGGGAGTTGAGCTTACCTCCTACCAACTGAAGCATATTTCTGATGTGTGGTACAATTAGTGGGAGGAGAGTTGAGGTGAGAATGCATAGCCTGCAACATGAGAGGAGTTTGAGACCGCCTTCCTTAACCACTTCTTTCCTCAAGAGTTGAGGGAGGTGAAGGTGGATGAGTTCGTGAATCTGAAGTAGGGAGGGATGACTGTGAAAGACTATAGCCTTAAGTTTATTAAGCTATCAAGGTATGCTTCAGAGATGGTGCAAGACATGAGGGCAAGGATGAGAAAGTTTGTGTCTGGTTTGGGAAGATATGTGCAGAAAGAATGTAAGGATACTTTGCTTATTCCGGGCATGAACATCTCCAGAATTATGGTGTATTCCTAGAAAACAGAGGAAGAGAAGACCAGATAAACAAAAAGGCAAAGTTAGCGAGACATGAGCTTAGCCCACAGAGACAAAATAAGGGTGACAAGTCCTGCTTTTAGAGGACATCACCCCATCATGCACCATTTGTAGCAAGTGCACCTATGTAGCCAAACAAGCATGATTAGTAATCTCATGGTTATCAGAATTTTGGGTCTCCGGGTGCTCAGTCTCAGGCCAGCGTAACCCAAGGTCAAGGCACGAGAGGAAAGAAATCGTGTGGCAAGTGCGGTAAGCTTCATCTAGATGAGTGTCATGTGGAAAGAGATGTCTGCTATTCATGTGGACAAGCTGGTCACTTCCATTATGAATGCCCAAAGAGGAGACGAGGTGAGGGGAGCAAGCAGACTATAGTCATCTGCAGCCCCTCCAGCAGGCAATCAGCAGAGAGGTACTACTACTGCTATAGGTGGCGAGATGAACCGCCTTTATGCTATGGGTAATTGATAGGATCAGGAGGTTACACCAGATGTTGTCACAGGTATGCTTTGATTCTTTTCCTTTGATTGTTATGCATTACTAGATCCGGGTCCTCCTTATCTTTTGTGATCCCTTACGTGGCTAGTAAGTTTGGGATTCTTCTAGAGTGTTTGCTTGAACCTTTTGTTGTTTCTACTCCTATTGGTGAGTCTATCTTAGCTGAGAGAGTTCACAGGGATTGTGTAGTGTCTATTTATCATAGAGACACCTTTGTTGACTTGGTAGAGTTGGAGATGGTTGATTTTGATGTAATAATGGGCATGGATTGGCTTCATGCCTATTATGCTTCTGTCTACTGTAGAACCCAAATTGTTAAGTTTTAATTTCCTAATGAGCCTGTCTTAGAGTGGAAAGGGAATTCTGTTGCCACTAAGGGCAAATCTATCTCTTATCTTAGAGCTAGAAAGTTGATCTCTAAGGGTTGTATTTACCACCTCATGATGTTGATTCTTCTACTCTTGAGTCAATCCCGATTGTGAATGAGTTTCCTGATGATCTGCACGGAGTGGATTGACATCCTTCCCTAGACCAAATCCATTTCAATTCCACCTTATAGAACGCCCCCCACAGAGTTGAAAGAATTGAAAGAACAATTGAAAGACTTGTTAGAGATAGGTTTCATAAGGCCTAGTGTCTCACCTTGGGGGTGCTCCAGTCCTATTCGTGCGCAAGAAAGATGGGTTTCACAGAATGTGTATAGACTATCGGTAACTGAACAAGGTTACCATAAAGAATAAGTATCCTCTCCCCAGGATGGATGATCTATTTGACCAGCTTCAAGGTGCTACTTATTTCTCCAATATAGACCTCAGATCAAGTTATCACTAGTTTAAAGTAAGGGAAAGTGATATCCCTAAGACAGGCTTTAGGACACGGTATGGCCACTTTGAGTCCCTGGTCATGTCCTTCAGGTTGACAAATGCACCTGCAGCTTTCATAGACTTGATAAATAGGGTATTCAGACCGTATCTTGATATGTTCGTGATCGTGTTTATTGATGACATTTTGGTATATTTGAAGGATTAGGAGGAGCATGCTAATCACCTTAGAGTGGTTTTGCAGACGCTCAAAGACCCTGAGTTGTATGTGAAATTCTGAAAATATGAGTTTTGGCTCAAGTCCATGGGTTTCTTGGGCCATGTTATTTCAAGAGATGGTATTTAGGTAGATACTCAGTAAATTGAAGCGGTTATGAACTAGCCAAGACTGACTTCTCCAACAGAAATAAGGAGCTTCTTGGGTTTAGCAGGCTACTATCGCAGATTTGTTGAAGGCTTCTCTTCTCTGTCAGCCCCATTAACTAAGTTAACTCAGAAAAAGGCAAAGTTTCAGTGGTCTGAGTCATGTGAAAACAGTTTTCAGAAGTTAAAGACTAGATTGACTATGACACTAATGTTTACCTTGTCGAAAGGGACAGGGGACTTCACAATATATTGTGATGCATCCGAAGTTGGATTGGGTTGTATACTTATGCTGAGAGGGAAGGTGATAGCTTATGCTTCCAGACAACTTAAGATATTCAATTCATGGCGATCATAAGTAGAAAGTTCATATGGATTGCTAGCTTCCACCCGTGTTCTAGCTCATCAGAGAGCTATCTTTTTCTCTTGATTCTTTTCCGATCGAGATGAAGATTTCCTGCGATTATTTTGAGTATAGAATGAGTGAATAGTGGTCATTTTATTTTGATCTTTCCAATTTAAAAAAATACCCTATATATTTATATAAATAATAATCAATAAGACAAATAAATGAATTCTTCCCCTGGTCCCCTTCATAAAAAGGCTCTAGTGGACCTCCCAGTAGGATTCAAAGCAAGTTAGCCACCAACTATAGCAACACCATCTACTATGCCAATGGGACCCTCCAATAAGTCTATTGGACATTTACCGAGTAAACAAAAGACCTTTTGAAGGAAGCTACAAATCGATTGACTTGTAATAATACCTATAGCTTCCCCCAATTCAACCAAGTCTCCATGAGTAGGACTCCAAAAGGAACTCAAATTTTTGGTGCAATCGATCACAACTCATGATCTCAAGTTGGTAGTGGTGGTGTTCGCACTCAAGATTTGGTGTCACTATTTGTATGGAGTGCATATGGATGTGTTTACTTACCATAAGAGCTTGTAGTATGTGTTCAGCCAGAAAGAGCTCAACCTGCGGCAGAGGAGATGGATGGAGTTGCTCAAGGATTATGACATGAGCATTCTCTACCATCCAGGTAAGTCTAACATTGTTGCTGATGCTCTTAGTAGGATATCTATAGGTAGCACTTCCTATGTGGAGGAAGGAAAAAGAGAACTAGCTAAGGAAGTGCATAGATTGGCTCGACTAGGAGTGCAACTTGAGGAGAACAATGAAAGTGGGATCAATGTTCAAAATGAGTCTACTTCCTCCTTAGTTTCAGAAGTGAAGGAAAAGCAAGACCAATACCCCATTTTACTCCAATTGAAACAAATGGTTCACAAGCAGAAAGTGATGGTTTTCTCCAAAGGGGGAGATGGGGTGTTTAGATAAAGGGTAGATTGTGTGTGCCCGATGTTGATGGTGTTCGAGACAAAATAATGGCCGAAGCTTATAGCTCTAATTATTCTATTCAACCCGGTTCCACTAAGATGTACCATGACTTAAGAGAAGTCAATCGGTGGAATGGGATGAAAAAAGACATTGTTGAGTTTGTCTCTAAGTGCCCCAATTGTCGATAGGTTAAGGTTGAACATCAAAGACCGTGTGGCTTAGCTTAGAAATTTGAAATTCCTGAGTGGAAGTGGGAGGTGATCAACATGGATTTCATTACCAGCTTACCAAGATCCAGAAAGCAGCATGATTCGATAAGGGTGATCATGGACAGGATGACTAAATCAAACCCACTTTTTGGCATTCAAGACAACTAATACAACTGAGGAGTATGCCTGACTATACATTCGAGAGATTGTGAGGTTGTATGGGGTTCCCTTGTCTATTATGTCGGACAGAGGAGCTCAATTCACCTCTCAATTTTTGAGATCCTTCTAGTGGGGTTTGGGGTACGAAGGTGAATTTGAGCACAACTTTTCACCCTCAGACATATGGGTAGGCAGAGCACACTATTCAGACCTTGGAGGAGATGTTGAGAGCGTGTGTCATCACTTCAAAGGGAATTGCGATGACCATCTACATGGTCTACCATGATTGAGTTTCTGTACAACAATAGCTAGCATGCCAACATTCAGATGGCCCCTTACGAGGCTCTTTACGGGAGGAGATGTAGATCACCGATTGGCTGGTTTAAGGTTGGTGAAGTTGAATTAATTGGAACTGACCTTGTCCACCAGTCCATTGAAATAGGTGAAGGTCATCAGAGAGAGGTTGAAGATAGCACAAAGTCATCAAAAGTCTTACACAGATGTGAGGAGAAGAGACTTAGAGTTTGAGGTGGATGATTGGGTGTACTTGAAGGTGTCACTCATGAAGGGTGGCATGAGGTTTCGTAAGAAGTGGAAGTTGAGTCCACGTTGTATCAAACCATACCAGATTGTAAGAAGGATCGGGAAGGTTGCTTATGAGTTAGACTTGCCTTCCGAGCTAGATGGAGTTCACCTGGTGTTCCAAGTGTCAATGGTAAAGAAGTGTTTGCTCGATCCGACCTTAGCAATTTTTGTTGAGAGTACAGGAGTGAAAGATAGTCTATCTTATGAAGAAATTCTAGTCTAGATCCTTGATCGACAAGTTTGTAAGCTGATAAATAAAGAGATAGCTCTGTTAAAGTCCTATGGAGGAACCAATTTGTTGAGGAAGTTGCGTGGGAAACTGAGGAAGCAATGAAACTCAAATACCCGTACCTATTCGTGTCAAATGTTGATGATGTTAAAGCTAAATGTCCTTATCCTTAATGTTAGTGAATGTCTCCTTTTATTGAGTTGATGCATTTATCTAATTCTATTCCTAAGTCTAAGATAGACATAGATAGGTGATGGATAGTTGAGAGTTCGAGAGTTCTTGAGTGAGGAATGAGATGTGTTTTGAGGTTAACCATGCTTCTATTCGACCTTTACTCATCATTTGAGGACGAATGATCCCAAGGGGGAGATGAGTAACAGCCCATAAAATTATCGAGACGCCCCTAAAAGGTAATCATGTGCACAATGCGACTTCCAAAGCTCCGATTGAAAATCCAAGATCGAATTTGGGACCAGCGCAGAAAGTTAATTCGGCAAGTGATCTCGACACGATTTAAGAGCAATCTGGTAGAAAAATAATTTTTCTAACTAATAGTGAAACTGTATCTGTCTGCGCCCCTGGCATGATGCAGAGGGGGTGTGGTGCAACACTTCTCTTTTTTATTTTTATATTTTTTGACGGGAACGGCAATTTTCAAAAAATGGAGAAAATGTACTAATTCGCGCCCCTGGCATGTCGCGGACCAGTACATCAGTTTTTAAAAATTTTCTTTTAACTATGGGAAGGGTATTTTGGGTATTCCCAGCCAATTTTAAAGTCTTATAATGTGTTTTAGAGTTCGTTTATTAGAGATCGAGGGTTCAAAATCCATATTTCATTAAGTTAAATGTACTTTCTGAGAGAGGAGAAGAAGAAAGGGTTGAGGGTTTCTAGTCCAGGTCAAGATTTCCTTGAAGATTCGAACAATCTTTATTCCAGGTATGTAAAGGCTACCCAGAACATGGAATTGTTCTTCCATATGCCCCAATACATATAGTAGGATGATAGTTGAAAGTTGAGAACTCTTGAATTGTAATTCTTGAAAGGTATCTCTAAAATATATCTCAAATTCTTATATATTATCTTAAATTGATGATCATCATACTTTAAATTTACTATTTTCATGCATTACTATGTGATTATGTATTTACAATACATGAATTCTCTGTTAAAGATTTCAAGAACAAACTTAGGGGTAATGTCTAGAGCATTAATTGTCTGAATGTGTTGATTGTTGGATTCTGAGTTCTGAGATAAGTGTGTTGATGGCTGAAATAGATGGAATTAGAGTTCTCAAAGTCTAAATGAGGTTGAACTTTAGTTTTGAAGAAATAATCCAACTCTTTGAGTTGATAGATGATGAGAAGAGGTGAGTGTTCTTGCCTGTAAGGGCTAGGTGATGGAAATTCTTGATGTACTGAAAGACTTATGAGCATATTGAGTCCTTGGAGGAGTATTAGCACTGAAATGGGTAAGAGTGTATCCCACTTGCACTCATTAACTATGTGGCCAGCATAGGAGAGGATTGGACTGGGAAAGCGGATGATTTCCTTGCCCCTTAGAGGGCTTGGTAGACTTCTTTTGGTGTCCCTGATAGACTCGTCCTGTACCCCGGCAAGGTACTAGACGGATGTGGCAATGATATCTCTTCGTTGTATCATCATCGGCTCATTGGTGGTGGTGTCTGTTATAGAAACTCCCAAATAGGTTTCATGATGGTAGTACTCTGACATTGATGTGATAGTGTGAGGTCTCGATGGATAGTGATATGATAGAGACTGTTTCTTGCTCTGAGTTGAGGATAAGAGATTGATGTGCTATTGATGTTTTATATTATTTACTTTGGCCCATTTCACATACAGTACATTCCACGTTCTAATGCCCCTTTTGACGCTGCATCATTTTATGAATGCAGATTCTATAGATAGAGGGCTTCAACAGCCTAATCGTTGAGGTTCACAAATTTCCAGACAGAGACTTGGTGAGTTCTCCCTTGCTTTCGGAGGACATATTTATCATTCATTTATCTTGAGTTATTTGCTTTGATTGTGGTAGACATGGCCTGTCACGGTACCATCTTAAATAGTAGTTATAGAGGTTTCATAGACGTAGATTGATAATGGCTGATATCGGGATTCTTTCCCCTCTTTCTTTCTTTATATGGAGATTATTTTCTCAAAATTCTTAGCTTATGTTTTGATAGTAATGGCGACAGTCATGTAGCTCACTAATAGATAGTTATTTCTTTGTTATCTTCTGCTAAATGAACTGATTGAACGAAGGCGATGAGACTGGGTGGTCCGCTTGGGGCTAGCAATAGTCTTGAGTTCTAGTTACTCCTAGGGTACCCTCTCTGGGCGTGACACCTACCTCAATAGCCAAAACTGCACTCAAACATCTCTAACTGGACAATTCCATTCAAATTCCAATACCAAATTAATTTTTCCCTAACAAGAATGTAAAGTACATGCCATAAGGAGTTCAACGACACTCATATTGCATGGATTTGAAATCGGGGCAAAATGGTTCAGAAAATAGCTCAAATTTCAAAAAGGCTGAATCTAGAAATTTATTGCAAAATTAATTTCAACAAGTCACAAGAAACTCATGGCTGACAACCCCATTATACATGAGCAAGAAATGGTCTTAAAATCATAAAATTGCTAAGTTCAAAATTTGAGGGAAAAAAATCAAAACCCACTTTAAAATCCTTATTTTGAAATGTTTTTGGAAGATGAAAATGTTAGAATATTATTTAGAAATGATAAAGAGACTTACCCTAAAGAATCTCCTCAAAAGATTGCTTCAAAAATCATCTCTCCTAAGCTCTAGTTGAGTAACGAAGGTGGAAATGAGAAATAGAAGGAAGAAACCCTAAATATGAGTGTTTTTAGTCGAAAAAGGAGTTATTGACCGTGTTGATAATGCGTTGGCGATGGTCAACTTGCACAAGTATCATTCAAAACATATTTTTGTTAACCCTCGAAACTCATTCGGAACCTTATAATGTAAATCAATAGCGCAAATTGATTGTAAGACACATTTTGAAACCAATGAAATCGTCAAAAAAATGAATCTGATGTCTCCTTGAACATGAATTGAACAAATCGCAATGCAACTAGTCAAAAATTCAAAAAGACCAAAATGCCCTTAGAACTCCCAAAAAATATGATGAAGCTTCTCCTATGCCTAAAATCTCTTACTGATACTAATGGAATAATCAGAAATCCAATCCCAGCATCCAAACTTGAGATGTTGACCAAAGTCAAACTTTTTCTTATTTTTAACCAAAATTTCAACTCTGAGCCTCAAATGCACAAAATAACCTCAAACCCGAAAGTGAAGGTGTTTCTAGACTAATTTTCACATTTTAGAATCGATGGAACTGACGTAATTCCATTCTGAGACATGAAATTCCAGACGGTACTAAACTCACTTTTAGAACACTTGAGTTTTCTACCCAAAAATGCCTACAACCTTCCACTTCTCAATGGAATGTAACCAACCACAAAAATGGATTAAGCAAGTCTCGGGGCCATCAATGGGAGGGCTAAAATAGTAATTTATCAAAATAACCGTGAAGGTCATTACAATTTTAGTTGTTGAAAAAAGACTAGTCAAATATGACACAAATTAGTTTTTTTATTTTTGTGTTACTTTACCGTTTGAACCTGAACAATGGTCATAAAGAATCAAACATAAAATTACAATTTTAGTAGGTCAATTAATTTGAATAATCATTGTTTATGAAGTTTCTCATATGTGCAGTATTGTTTTTTCCCTTACCTTGGTCTTCTCTTTTTTCATTACATTTTTTATACATAGTCTGTTATTTTTAGTTCTTACCTGTACATGAAAGATCATAACAAATATTTTCATACAATTTAAAATTATAAATAATATATATTAATTTTTTTATTTACATTTTATGTTACAATTTCAACCCCAATATAATTTTAGTAATATAATCTAACATAAAATTATAATTTTAGTTGGTCAATCTGTTAGACCCCGCAATTATTTAATTAAGGATAACTATACAATTGGAAAATTTTGTTATGGACGTCGGAAAATTTT
>JAOTQR010078798.1:0-11028 GCA_025774065.1 Solanum ossicruentum
TCCGACCCCCCCTCACCCCGCAATGAGCGGGAGCCTTTTGAGGCACTGGGGTATGTTGTTGTTGTTGTTGTTGTAGAATATAGAATTCTCATCACTTAACCACATTTATCAATTCAAGTACTATAATAATACGCCAACTCACATTTATATTTTTATTTATCTCATTTCTTATAATATTAAAAAATTTCACATATCACACGTAAGAGAAAGGAAAATTTGAGAATTCTATACGAATTATAAAGTTTTGAAAGTCCACTTGCCTTAGTTAAATCACGGTCAATCTAACACTTTGACCTTTCCTTTTTGAATGGAATCCGTAGCACCACGATATAGTCAACTAATTATCACCATAAGATTTCAAAACTCACAATACCCATATTACTATATGTCTAGCCTAGACCCAAGGATCAACTAATTCCGTTATTAATTTTCAAAATCTCAGGTCTAGGATTAAATCTTAAATCATTCAAATAATATAATTGTAATGATATTTATATAAGACAATACACCTATTATTTATTGTCAATCTTAATATAACATGACTTGATTCATAACATGATAATCCAACAAAATTATATATACAAAAAAGAAAAAAATTATAATAATGACATACGAAAACTACATATTAACTTTAAACTACCAATGGTTACTGCTACTTGTTCCTTAAAAACATATGTTACTACTTATCCCTATTGTCCATATAATACAATTAGTTAAGTTAAACATTCACTAATGTAACCAAGGGACTCAATTTGCTATATAAGTATTTATCTCTTTTTCACTTGACACACGTACAAAATGGGCAACATATCATTGGTAGGAAAATTAGTCAGAGAAAAAGATTTCACTTTCAAGTCCTCACTTGCCACTTCTTATATATTATTTTTGATCTACAACAAATTCACAATTCTTATGTATCAATTTTCCATGGAAAGTAAACTACAAAAATCTTCATATAATTTTAGCTTAATGGGACTATACGTCACATGCCCATTACCACACTTTTTAACTTCCTTTATTCATTACTATATTAATATGTGTAGGGAATTGTGCTATTATACAATATTGAATCCATTGAGAGTAATACTAACAAATTGTAAGATTTAAAGCATTGGCAAATATTACTAAATTTGTTTCATCATTCTACATATTCTCTATTCCCCTAAACAATAAAATTTCAAAAAAATAATATTAAAGATTAATACTCCATTCTTTCACTTTGTCGTCCAAACCCCCCCTTCGTTTTTATTTTCTTTCTTTTGGATTTTTCAGCAATTGGGTAGCAGTCCCCCTTTTATATAACTATTTTTTCAATAATAAAATCCTTCAAATGAAAATTATCGTTGCAAGATATTATGGTGTCACTTTCCACTTATTTTTGTCCATAAAAAAATCTAATATATATATATATTTAATTTAATGACTTTAGTGGACTTAATTATTAATGGAGTGGCATATCATATTGTTGCCCTCCACTTATTTTTGTCCAAAAATATCTAACTTATATAACAATATAATAATAATAATAAAGGAAGGACATTTTAGAAAAATAATAGAACCAATTCTCAAAATGATCTAACAGGTCATTATAATAAATAAGCCACATTATCACTTGAACGAATCTATTGCACATTTATATCACCATTATTTTGGAGCTCATATGTACAGAAAAGTTTTTCGAAATGTGATTTATTCTATCACCTTTATGAATCCTCCTTTTAGGATCAAAGAGTTTTGGAAGTTCCTCAATTCAACTTCTTTAAGCAAACAATCTATTGCCTTTTGAAACCTCTTCAAGAGTTTCAATTCAAGTTATCAACTTGCATAACAATATGAAAGATTCTTGATTTATTTAATCAATATGAGGATTATAAATAAGTTTTTCAAGAATTTGTATATTTTCATGCATTTCAAATCCTTCAAATGCTTTCGTATCAATTTTGTCTAGTGACAATATTCAATATTAAATGCACGACATTTTTCTAGTGTCTAGATTGCAAGTCAAATAAGTTTTGCGCTTACGAAGATGCATTATTTCACTTGATAATTAGAGAATGTTTTAATATACTGTAAAGCTTAGATCCTTATGATCTTTTACAATATTGCGCTATATTGTATTAAAAAATCATTGACAAAAATATTTCTTTTTGTCAGTTTGCAATGCGACATAACTTGTCGAGATTTCATCGCTTCATTATTTCTAAGTAGCTACTCCTCTCATGAGGTTTCATGAAGTGTTATATCGTAAGCTCTTCAAGAGCACATTGCCTCTTAATTATGACCATTTTGGATCATTTGTTTCTCCTCAAGAATTATCTTATTTGGGATCAACTGCATGTTTGATGCATGTCATAGCCTCTGTCCTTCAGGGACAATCAATAAGAGTATTTAAACTCTTAGTTTATTATCTCCCCCTAGATTGGAAAATCCATCTTTTATGCATCATGATATATTTATTAGTTACATACCACATATAAAAATTATTAGATGAAAATTATATGGTCCTTGACCATATACCAATTCGAGGAGAAATTGATCATAATGTATTGAATTGATGCATATATTTGTCTATAATTTGTCATATTTCAGACTATGAAACTTTGTTCTCATAAGCAATCATGGACCATTTATTTAAGGCATTTAGTGTCAATCAACTTGGATATTTATCAATATTATCAAGATGAATTGTCTTGATCACGTATTCTGAAAGTTGTGCTCTTAACTCAATTATCTTGCACAAAAAATTTTGCAAATGTCAAATTTCAAGTTGAAAATAAACGCACATGTGATCTTCTTATAGATGTATCTATTTATAATATCACATGATGGTGAACGGATCCATATTCACCTTTTCATACTTTCAGAATTTAGGAAATTCAATCTCAACATTAGTTGATCCAATCAACTTATCATGAGAACAAATAATTTTGAGGAATCTTTTATTTCTTCAATATATGTCTAATGAGTAAACTCCAAGTTTACCATGGCGTATGCCTTTTGCTTTAGTAAATTTCTGATTTACTATTACATGAGCAAATTTCAAATTTCTTACTCGGGGAGTAAATTTCAATTTTATTTCTTCTCAACTACTCTACTTCTCATAGAGGTGAGCCATGATCCTGTTTAAATCTGTAAATGCATCTGGCATTCGATTTGCAATTTTTGCATGTGCATAATCTTTTATACTTCTTGCTCACAAATAGAAGCATATGGATCAAGATGAGACATATCCACAAAATTTCTCTTTTGATATTATTATCTTCTCCCCCTAATTTAGGAAAAAATGTCTCATCAAATCGACAATTTATAAATCGAGCATTGAATATATCTCCAATTAATGGTTCAAGATAACGTATAAAGGAGGATGATTCAAACCCAACATATATTCCTAATCTTCTTTGAGATCCCATTTTTGTGCAATGTAGTGGTGCCACAAGCACATATACAGTACATCCAAAAATTCTTAGATGGGATATATTAGGTTCTTGACCCAAAACCAGTTGCAATGGAGAATGCTTATGATAATTTGTCGGTCTGAGACGAATAAGTGTTGCAACACACAAAATTGCATGTCTCCATACAGAAGTGGACAATTTAGTTTTCATAAGCAATGGTCTTGCTATCAATTGCAAGTATTTAATTAATGACTCGGCAAGATCATTTTGAGTATAAACGTGAGCAACAGGATATTCAACTCTTATCCGAACGGATAAACAATATTCATTAAATGCTTGGGATGAAAACTCTTCAGCATTATCAAGGCGAATGGACTTAATTTGATTGTCAGAAAATTGTGTCCGTAATCATATTATTTTTGCCAATAATTTTACAAATGCCAAATTACGAGATGACAATAGGCACACATGAGACCATTTAGATGAAACATCTATTAGTAAAATATCTAAATGTCCCACTAGGTAGGTGAATAGGTCCACATATATTCCCATGAATATGTTTAAAAAACGCAGGGAACTCAATCCCAACTTTTATTGGTGTTGATCTCACAATCAACTTACCTTCATAACAAGCAGTACAAGAAAATTCATCATTTAAAAGAATCTTTAGGTTCTTTAATGGATGTCCATTTGAATTTTCTTTAATTCAAATTATTATCAAAAATTCTCATTCTTCATGAACGGAACACAATCATCTTAACATATCAATTTATGATAGCTTAGTACCTTATTTCATGTTCACGTGCATTATTCAATCAGTTGTCTTCTTTCAGACATTATGCACTGCTACCACATTCACTTTAGAGAATAGAGCATTTTAATGAAATAAATTTTATGACTTTTCACGAAAAGCATATTATTTTGTTTTAGTTATCATTACATCATTAATATGGTGCATTGAGACTTGAACCCAATGTCTTATCCATGTAAGGGCGTCTTATGCCATAAATTAATGGGGCTTGAACCCAACATCTTTAACTGTGAAATATTCATATTTTCAAATTCATCAAGCTGATGACACAAGAATATCATAACTTTAACAGAATTTTGTTTTGGTACTTTATTTTCATCTTAATGGTGTCTTCAAGTCCCATAGCATCCAACACTCATGAAAAGTAGTTTGTGCCCAAACTATGAAGGGCAACAAACTTAAGTTTCTCAAGATTAATCATATCAATGAAGATAAAATAAATAAATAAATACCTTAGCCTTGAAACTTAAACCTTATTCTTTAAGATGGTAGAGTCTCGTGCTGATAACGTGTTATGAAACTATAACGTAAAAAAGAAGAAAGTAGGGAGAAGAGAGAAGATTTCTTGTTGCTCTTCAATAATATTCAAATGTATATTACAATGAAGGAAACCCTTATATTTATAGGAAAAACCTGACTTGGTCTCCAAATAAGAAACAGAAGTGGTATACAAGTAATAAAAGAATTAACATAAATAGACATTTACCATAAATAGAATATGTTTATAACACAGACAACTTTTTTTTAAAAGATAATATATTTTTTTAGAGTTTTTCTATATTCTTTTTTTAAAAATAATCAAGAAAAGTACGCCAATTTTCTTGTTTAAATAATCAATTAAATTGAATAATATCATATTTTTCTTTTCCCGTATTCAAGCTTTTGTCGATTTAACTCACAAAGCTTTGTGATACAAAAAATGCAAACTAGTATTTGAGTTAAATCCAAAAAGCTTGAATGTGAAAAAAATATCTTATATTATTTAAATTATTTAATTAATTAAAAAAAACCAACACACTACCCTTGATTATTTTTTTAAAAAAATTATAGAGAAGCTCTAAAAAGATATTATTTTTAGAAAAAACTGTCTGTTAACTCTTTAAGAATTTTTTTTAAAGCTAACAGATAAACGTCGATATTAGAATAAAAAAATAAAAATTTAAAACAAATATAAAAAATAAAAAAATTAAAATCAGTAAATGTGTTTAAATGTTACATAAAAAATAAAATTGAAAGGTTAAAATGGAACAAAGGCAAGAAATACGTCAAAATAAAAAATAAAGTCAAATTAGAAGGGTTGTGTATGTATTTTTAATTGTCTTTTATGTCATGTCTTGGCATGTGAAACACACTCTCCCCATTCAATTCTAATATTTGTGTACCATTTAAATAAAAATATTTATTTTATAATTTCTTTATTTTTATTTATACTCTTTATTTTGGTTTTTCATTTTATAATCGACGATTGTTCATTATTTTAAAAAATTAACAGATAAATTTTTCTAAAAAAATAATTTTTGAGTTTCTCTATATGTTTTCTTGAAAAATAACCAAGGAAACTATGTCGATTTTCTTTCTTAAACAATTAATTGAATTAAATAACACTATATATATTTTTTTTTCATATTCAAACTATTTGGATTTAACTCAAATACTAGCTTTCTAATTTTTTATTCCACTCAATATGGGTAAAAAAGAGCTCATCTTTATACAAGCAAAAAAAATCTTGTTCATTGCTAATAACATTATTAAAGAAATGTTAAACTTGATAGACTTCATCGAGTTGTTATTGATTTTTTTAAGAAAGAAAATCGATGCACTTTTGACGGTTATTATTCATATAACAAATACAAAAATATTCTCAAAAAGAAATTATTTTTTTTAAAAAAATCAATATTCATTCATCAATTTTTATTTTTATTTTTGCAAAAACTAACATACGAACATCTATTTTCAAAATGCAAAATTCAGTGGAAGAGCATATATGAAAATTTTAAAAATTATAAAATTAATATTTTTTATTTAAATAGTACATAAAAAAAGTTGAATGCCTAAAATGGAACAACCAAGATAGAGTGCCAAAATAAAAATTAAGAGCAAGTTACGGGGGTTATGTATGTGTTTGATCCTAATTAAATAATTATTGTTTGAATTTTTAATCGCTAAATAAAATTTTAAATCTTTTAAGAAGAACTAAAATTGAATTTAGAAAAAACAAATAAAATATTTTTTTGGCTTTCGCTCTCTTAGAAAAAGTGTGACATACACACTCTTGCCACATCATTTGATTATGTTTAAATGGTACTTTTAATGATGTTAAAGTGTCTACTTGGGACAAACCATAATTAAGGTACCAAAATGAAATTTAGGACCAAGTTTAAGAAGTTACATCGATGCACTTTTGACGGTTATTATTCATATAACAAATACAAAAATATTCACAAAAAGAAATTATTTTTTTTTAAAAAAATCAATATTCATTCATCAATTTTTATTTTTATTTTTGCAAAAACTAACATACGAACATCTATTTTCAAAATGCAAAATTCAGTGGAAGAGCATATATGAAAATTTTAAAAATTATAAAATTAATATTTTTTATTTAAATAGTACATAAAAAAAGTTGAATGCCTAAAATGGAACAACCAAGATAGAGTGCCAAAATAAAAATTAAGAGCAAGTTACGGGGGTTATGTATGTGTTTGATCCTAATTAAATAATTATTGTTTGAATTTTTAATCGCTAAATAAAATTTTAAATCTTTTAAGAAGAACTAAAATTGAATTTAGAAAAAACAAATAAAATATTTTTTTGGCTTTCGCTCTCTTAGAAAAAGTGTGACATACACACTCTTGCCACATCATTTGATTATGTTTAAATGGTACTTTTAATGATGTTAAAGTGTCTACTTGGGACAAACCATAATTAAGGTACCAAAATGAAATTTAGGACCAAGTTTAAGAAGTTACATATGTGTTTGGCCTTTAATATTACTTGCATTTACGAATGTATGAATGTATCATGTATACATATTTAAGTTTTACTTATCTCTTAAATATAATACATTAACGTGCTACTTAACTTTGATATCTATTCCCTTTGACTTATGAGTGAGTACAAAGAAACATTTTAACTTATATAAAGTTGAATAAATAGACACACGCATCCTATGCATAATATGATATATTGTCTAAATGACATAATATAATCAGTTCATTATCTCACACCAATTGTCTTGTAGAATGTCTGTTTCTATTTGTTCAACTTTATAAAAGTTTGTCTGTTTGCGTACACCAAAAGTTAAAGGGCGTCGAAGACAACTGAAACCAAGTAAAAAAAGGTCATAATTATGCAATTATGTCTATCTCTTATTCTCTACCATCTATGTAAGTAAACGAATTTTGATTGTCATTAATGAAATATTTTCTAGATTATAATTTGAAATTTATTTTACAATATAAATAGATAAGTTTTTAAGAAATTATTATGAAATATCTTCATTTTTTATTAATTATTTTTTATTACTTGCATCAAAATATGTTTATAAGGTTAATACATTATATATTTCGTTAAACTTAATAACACTATTTTTTAAATTTTATTTATTTGTTTCATTATAGAGCAACATTAATTACCTACTCAATCAATATTTTTTCTTTTCTTTTTTTTTTTTGGATGAAATTAATATTTTTAATTAAAAAAATTATCATATAGATTATTTTTTCAAAAAATGATTTTAAAAAAAGTATAAAAGATAAAGATTAATAATGTAAGGATAAAGTAAACATTTAAAAAGGTCAATTAGAAAAAATGAGGGAGAATGATTATATTTACAAATTGAGAAAAAAAAAATTTAGAGTACAATTTGAAGATGTAAATGATTTTTGCGTTTCATTAACATATAGAAGTTACATGTGTTATCTTTTAAGACTTAATATGTAACGTGTCGATGTATTTTATCCAAAATGTGTTAATTTTGTATGACGGATGCTAAGGGCAAGATATCTAATTTTCAGTTTCAGTATGTTTTGATATGACTTTACGTATTATTTGATTTGGCGTGCCCATTTATGATTGGTTTAACTTATTTTCTTGGTGTATAATGAACTATGGATTTTTTCATTTGCTGCTTTCTTTTGCTTTTGGACTTTTGTTGATAGAGTTCATTTTCTTTTCATAAAGTTGGGAGATTTATTGTTTCAATGATCCCTATTAAAGATTGAAAGGTTCTAGCTTTTTTCTGAGTTGCCTTTTCTCTAATGCTATTTTTTGCAGTTCATTTTTTCTTAGATTAGCTGATAACTCTATGTATTATTGGAATTTTCAATTGTATATTTGGATCATTTTAGCTTTTGGATTTTGATTTGAGGCTTTTCTTGAAACGGTTTGGCACTAAATTTGTGGGAAAACATTATTTTTTGTTTATGTCCAAAAGACCATGCCTTTAATCGGCCTCATTTTTTATTTGTTTCCATTATGATTTACAAGTTTGAATCTGAATGCATCTCTAAATGATTAAAATATTATTTTAATATCTAAATATTGAATAATTAAGATTATTTATTTTTCAATATCTGAATGTACATAAACTTTATTTATTTGTACATATTAAGAAATTCAATTCAAATAAAAATTAATTAAATATTAAAAAATTAAATTAAATTAAAATCATTATTTATTTTTTTTAAAAAAATGAAAGACTACGCTTACTAGTGATCGTGGAGAGAGTTTGAAATGATTGTGAATTTGTGATGATAAAATAATTGTTAGTGGCTAATAAGAATGCGATTATAGTTGTAAGAGTGGAGGTGGTTGGTATTGTGATGACTATCATAATGGTGACGATTGATAGAGGTGTTGCTATTTGTAATGGTGAGTTGGTAAATGTTAGTAATTGGTGGTGAATGAAAAATGTATGGTGATTGATGATGTATTTATGGTAGTTGGCTACAGTGATAGCTATTATGATGGAAGTGGGTGGTAGTGGCTAATAATAATGGTGGAGGTGGCGATGATGATTATGTAGATTGAAGAATATATGATGGTAGTTGATAGTAGTGCTAATTGTGATGACAAAGTATGTTAATAGTGCTGTACTTATTGTGTTAGTGTGAAGATGGTGGGAAATGGGGTTGGTCGTGACAATGAATATAATTATAATGATAAAGGTGATACGTGTGGTAGCAACTAGCAATAATGTTGGTTGGTGATAGACGATCATAATAGTGGTTGATGATGATGGTGATGGTAATGATGACAGAGATGGATAGTAATGATGATAGGTGATTGTGTTATTCACGTAAGGATAACTTTTAATAATGTTAAAGTCTAGTATTATTATTTAACATAGGATTTTTTTTAAAAAATATATGAATATAGGTGATAGCAACAAATGCTTTAAAATTCTATAACAATAAAATTTGAATTAGGCTTAATTGTTTACAATTAACAGGGGTTAAGTACATGATTTGAATAAATCTTAATCATTAAAATCTAGTAGTATTTATGAAGAAACAAAATAACAACTAAACAATTTATTACACCATGTTAATTTATAGGTGAATTCAATTTCTCAAACCCAACCCAAAACACACATTAATACCGAAGTTTATTTGGAGACTAAATTCACTTCTAAGTCGATCCGTTAATAAATTAGCGTGAGCTGGAGGTTAACGGGAGAAACATAAATGCTTCACTTGACTAACAGTGAGGACTAAAATGGTCAAAGAAAAAAAAACAGAGAATGACAGAATTGTGCTATTTATAATAATTTTAGAAGAAATTTGACCCTTTTTCCAATTTTGATTTGAAATACATATACATCAACATCACCATCACCGGCGGGGGAGACGCGTAAAATTGGAAAAAAAAAGGGAAGAGAGGCATTACTTAATTCACATTTTTTTTATATTGCTTTATTTGAAATTAGCGTTTGACCAGGAAATAATGTTTTAATTTTGAAAAACAATATAGCTCATTTTCTAGCTTACTTTTAAAAACAATAACAAATACAAATATTTTTTCACATTTTATAAAAAATTTAACTAATTATTATAAAAATTGATGTTATTGGGCCTTTACATGACACAGACGTCGGACTATGTAAATAGTTGATAAAGGAAAATTTACATAGATATACTATATTAAGAAAATATTAATCATTTATAACAATAAAGATTTTTTTATTGAATTTTTATAATGTAATTTTAATATATATTACAAAAAATTATTTATAAAATATATATGATACAAGTTTTTATCGATGGATATACATTTATCTTATATTTTAATATACATTATGCCAATTTTTTGTCAAACAAGGATAATGTATTTTAACTTATATTATATTTATCTTGCATGTATAACAATACAATTACAAACTTATCGTAATGTTACTATATATTACTATAAATAATAATAAATAAAAAATTATTGCTAAAATCAAATTAACAACTAACATAAATTGTGTTGTAGTGTAATAGTAAAATTATTCCATTTCTAATAGAAACCTCAAATATACTTGGATTAAACAAAAAAGTCATGTAAGAGCGTCGTGCATTAGGCAATTTAAACTTAATTGAAATTCGAATACGCACAGCAAAAATTAGGGGTAACAAAATTAAACTTAATCCGTTCAATCCGTTTTATCTATTGAAGTTTGGGCAGATTATTCAATTCATCTCAACTCAATTCATTTCAATCCATTTAACATTAGGTTGATATTCAACCCGAATTGACTCAAAAGATCGTATCAAAATATTTTTAAAATATTTTATTTTAATTTAATATATTTTATATAACAAAAATAAAGAAAATACAATT
>JAOTQR010078799.1:0-11027 GCA_025774065.1 Solanum ossicruentum
CTCCCCCCCCCCCCCCCCCCCCCCCGTCTAATTCTTTTAAGAAACATAAAAAAATTTCCTGCACACAAAAGTTTGTTAGAGCAATTAAAGATTTTTTACTATGAGTTGGGGGATCCATGGTCTATATGGGTATTCATATTTAATCTATTTTGACCATATTTGTATGAACTCTTAAAATAGATGAATTCATATTTACCTATTTAGAAAATATGAGAGATCTATTAAAATAAATATAATAGGTTCCTTTTACCTTATATGGACTGAAATTGTCACCCTAAATGTAGGGTACCATGAAATCCATTACAAAAGCTTATGATAAATTCATAATTTCATAACTCAAAACATGCATAGTCTCAGTAGACATAATTAATTCATGGAGTAAACTTGAAATAGGTATTCATGCATAATCAATCAATACTAGTTAAAACCCCCATATGATTTATGTTCATATTTCATAATAAAAAATAGCATAGGTAATACAACTTACAAACATGCAATTTTCATGAAAAGGGAAGGTTGGGCTCCATGGGTGAAAGGACCCATGGATGAAGACCGACATACCTTAAACCTTGAATTCCTTGAAATGAACTTGAAGTAGACTTAGAGCTTGAAATGAGTCCTTGAGTTCCAAAATTGAGCTTGAAATCCTTAGATTTGAATGAGAAAATTAATAGTCTTAGAGAGGTTTTAAAGAGGGTTTTGTGATATAAAGAGTTAAAAAATGGCTAAGTATGAGTGATTTCACGTTTAAGCGGGCATGGTGATATGACCACAATTCCCTTAGCTGAAATGAGAAAAACCAAGGAAAGTGTTACAATAGTCCACGCCCCTAGTGTGATGCGGAGCACACGCGAAGTGCAAAATGTATAGTGGCACGCCCTAGGCGCGGACAACCAATGGAAATCGTAAAATTAGCAAAAATTATTTTTTATTATGGTTCTTCTAAAATCTGGGTTATACCCATTTCCCACTCAATTTTACCCCCTGATCGAGAATATAGAGTCAGATTTTAGAATTCATGCATGAATTTTGAGATCTATGAAAATTATGATTATGGGGCATTCTAAAGCACATGAGGGGCGTTTCATCTTTGGAGAATCTAATTTGGAGATTAGATTCACTTGTGGATTAATTTCATCATTCAAGCTTGTGATTCTAAATACAAACGTGGTTTTATTGTTCTTCATTCTTCTTGGGTAAGCTATCAACTATGTTTTCTTTATTTTTTATTTGTTTTCTTGCCCAAGTCATGAGTAACGAAACCCACAACTTGGTATTGTGGGAACCATGAGTAGCTAACTTAGAAAACTTGGATTATTTGCACTTCTTGAGTTGGGTATTTGCATGTATTAGCCATTTCCCTTCATTTTGCATGTTGTTTAATGGTCACCAATATTTAGTTCTGCCTAGTGTCTTGATCCCGATCCAGGTAGTGATGAATAGGAAAAGTAAATGGTTAAAAGAACACGAAAAGAAAATAGGTCATTAATGAGGGAAAATTCGGTCACTAAAAGTATAAATCCGATTGTTATTATTCAATAACGACCGGTAAAAATTTCGTTGTCACCCGTCGTTAAAAGTTAACAACCAGATTAAATCCCATCATTAAACGTTAATGATCGAATTAAATATGGTCGTTAAAAAAACTTTAACGACAACAAAAATCCAATCGTTATACCTTTTCTAGCAACTAAATTTTTTCCTTCATTAATTGATATTCTAGTTATTAAAAAAAGGCAAGCCTGATGCACTTTCAAGGAAGGGTCCGACCATAAGGATCTATTGTATGGTAGCCTTACCTTGCATTTATGTCAGATGATGTTACCAAGGTCTGAACCCCTGACCTTCTGGTCATACGACAACAACTTTACTGGTTACTCCAAGGCCCCCTTTAGTTCTGGTTATTAAAACCTTAATTATAGTTACAAATCAAATCAACAAAAGTGCAAATTGCATATGGATATATACACACAAACATACAAATATGTGTACATATGAAAATGTATAAATTGATATATTCATATAAAATTTCATAGTTCACTATAAAGAATGATATTGCGTAAAGTTCCAAAAATGTAGACATACAAATTTGTATGACATTACATTTTTAACTTTTAATAAAAGAAAAACTAGAATATCTTTAAACAATTTAAGAAATATGAAATGCCTTCTTCCTGTGGCTCAAAATTTTCTGTCGGTTATACCTCTTTACACTTTCTCTAAGGATGAGTTCTTCAAACTGCATGATCTGTTAAAAAGACAAGTATAAACACTTCATGTAAAGTTATTAATAATACTCCTAATAACTATTATCTTCTTTTTGTTCACAAAATCAAAGATTAACCACAATGAAATATAAAATTTGTTTCTGTTCTCACAAACAAATAAAAAGAAAGTCGGGTTTTCTGGTTGTAGACATAAAGTTGTTTGTTTTGTATTTTGCACCTTAAGTTATTGACTTTTTACACATTGCTTCATGATAAAACCCTCATCTTCTTTTAGTTTCACTTTTCATACTAATGGTATTCACCTAATATAAATAATTCAATATCACTAAAATTATTATGAGATACAAATCAATTATATCATCTTAAATTTCAAATAATAAAAAAATCACGATTTCTTAATTAATTAGTTGTTGTTTATTTGTCATGTAAATCTTTTTAAATTTTTTGTTCGTAAAATTTCACGTTATACTTTTCTAACTCTTACAAATGATTTTTCTTTATATACACATGTTAGTTTCACAACCAATAATGAACAAAAATTGACACAATATATAGTTTTTTATTAGAAAAAACATTATTACTGAATAATGATTCTTAAGTCTATTGATCGAGGTAATTTGCAAATGGAGAAACATCTATCCTCTTGATAAAATTACTTACGACCAAATTTATATAACTTTTCTACTTTAAATTAATCTCATAAACTCGTAATTGTAGATCTAACATATATTATTACTTCTATTTTAAATTTTTTATTTCATTACAATTTTTTGTTTTGACCTACTTCATCTTGCATGTTTAAAAATGTCAAGAAAATATGAATAAATTGTCTCTCAAAATAAAAAAAAATATATAGAAACTACATCAAGAAAATATTTAAGTTAAAACAAATTATGCCATAAAGATTGTAACTAAATACCTTTATAATATTTCAAAATTTTATATAATTGATTATAATAAGAACGATGGATAGAATTATTAGAAAATAATATATTAATATTTTTTTCCTTTTTATTAAACCTTTTTTTAAAGAAAATAAGTAAAATTATAAAAGATGGAGGATTTTTATCAAAATGATTAACAAAACGCCACTTGTTATACTTATAACATGATTTGGTCTGATTTCTTTATACTCATATTAATTAAAACATATTTTTACATCAACTAACATGTTTTAACAACGTGATGTTATGCTTTTTAACAATCAAATTTGTCCCCTTGTTAATGTTGGATTGAAATGTGTCTTTAACGACCGGAAAAAGATTTAGTCATTATAAGTGTATTTATAGCGATAAAAAAAATTGGTCACTTTAAGTGTATTTATAACGACCGTGAAAAATTTTGATCGCTATAAGTATATTTATGACGATCGAAAAAAAATTTGGTCACTATAAGTATATTTATAATGATGCGAAAAATAATTTGGTCACTATAAGTATATTTATAATGATCGCAAAAAAATTTGCACTATAATTGTATTTATAATGATCGAATTCATTTTCTTTCATTAAGAAATGGTCGTTAAAAGTCTTTGTTCTTGTAGTGAAAGTCGATTAATGTCTTCTCGTCTAATCACTCAAATCAGGCCAAGGAGAGGTTGACTGGGACAGTGTGTAATGGTTAGTTTTGCACACTATGGTAGCTGGTCAAGCACCATAGTGAAATTCGACTTTCACCTTCAGAAGAGGGCTGGAAGAACCTAAATTAGCGTCTTGCATACAATGTCCCAATTGACGTTGCGTTATTCGGTGTATTTAAGTTAGTGAATCACGGGGAACACAATTTTCCAGTTGCTCTCAAATTTGACTGTCTTTCCATTTTCTTAGTTTAGTTTAATTTTCTATCAATCATTGTAAAACCTGCTTCCTTGAGAATTGAGTTATTTGACATTTGAATTGATTGTTGGTGAATTAAAGTGTCAAAGACCCATGTTCCCTTGGGAGTCGACCCTAACCTTGGTTAGGTTTTTTACTATTGGCTTTGACCTTGAAATGGAGGCGTATCTTGATCGTTCATTAGGAAAAATAGCATCATTGCCAGGGAATTATGGCGATGCTTCGATTTGGTTTCACTAGTAGTTAATTTAAATATCAATTTCTTAATTATCTTGTACTTTACTTTTGTTTTTGTTTTTGTTGTTTATTTTTTTTTCAGGGTATACTAGGTGTGTATGCCCAATACAAAGAGCCAAAGCGAGCCCTTAACTCCAATTAACCTTGAGATCCAATGGTTGCAAAGTGAATGACCTAAGCAAACATGAATATTGTAGTTGACGAAGCCATGGACAGAAATGATGATGATGTTGGTAGAGAACATAATCCACCACCAAGGGAAAATAGGCCAAAACTCCAGGATTTCAGCGAGAATGCCTATGGATGGAACCAATATCTGTTGAATTCCATGGCCATTGATGTCACAGGAGCTATAGTTTTGCCACCATTATCGGCTGACACTAAGTTCACAGTATTAAGTGGATTACGCCAAATGCTTCAGAACTATTATTTGTTTGCGGATCCTCATAGACATTTGCACAATGTGGCTTTTCTGTGCAAAAGTATGATGGATGCTGTTGGCTTATGTCTGTTCCCTCAATCTCTACAAGTAATGCAATATTTTGTCTATCAGAAATCCCACAGAGCTCAATCACCAATTGGGCAGAATTGCAGAGAGCCTTCTTGGAAAGATACTTTCCAAGGTCAAAGAAGCTTAAATTGAAGGATCAAATCAATAATTTTGAGAAATTGTGGGGTGATTTCATTAGCACAATGTGGGAGAGGTTTACCAAGTGCTTTAGAAGCGTTCCAGACCATAAGATGGTGGATGATGCTTTAGTGGAAATATTCGATCAGTCTCTTGACGAGAATAGTCAACTGTATGCCAATACCATCATGGGAGGCATGCTCTTAGATCAATTAGTTACCAGAATAGCAAAAGAATGGAGCAAGTAGCCAAGACCAGTAGAGCATGGGGACAAAGGGAGAGAGCTTCTACAAGGAGCTCATGTGCGGTGAATGTTAGTTTAGAGCAAGCTAGAATCAACAAGAAGATCATGCAGTAACTTGCTCAACTCCACATGAGTATCGACTTGGTGGTTAAGCAAAATCATGAGAGAGTTCATGCGGTTTTCCATCAACCTCCTAAAGCACTCATGTATGAGGAACACTATTATGATGAGGATGATTGCTTTGTTAGAGATCAATAGTGGGTATTCGAAACAATGGCCTAGGATGCAATCCAGACTATTGCATCAAGGTTCTAGAAATTAGGGTCGAAACGACAATAGGGATGATGCTTATAGAGATAACGATGGGGTTATTTTGAGAGATATAGGGTGCCAGAAGCTGAATGGGGAAGAAAAGATGGTTATAGGAGTGCTCCTTATGTACCTCCTCATAATCATGATGTAGGTTCTAGCAATTCAAGGATAGAGGAGATGTTTGATAGGTCGTTGAAGAAAGCGAAAAACGAAGATGAGACTCTAAAGGGAATGAAGTCTGATATCTCAAACATAAACCAAAAGATAGAGTCTCATTCAGTGGCCATCAAGCAACTACAACAACAATTTAGTCAAGTGTCTATTCAGTTGGACCATTGCTAGAAAGGTACTTTGTTGAGAAATACGGTTCAAGATCCTAAGAATGAGAGACATTGCATGCGATTATGACAAGGAGTGGAAAGACCATCATTGATCCTCCAATGTCGGTGGTTGTTGATGAGGTTCATGAAAATAGTGTTGATGACAAAGTTGAAGTTGAGGAAGAAGGCTTGGTCAACGATGGGGTAAGAGGTGAAATGGTGAAGGAGCTAGAAAAGAATAAGACTATCCCAAGACCTCCTCCTCCTTTTCCCCAAAGGCTCAAACAAAGTGAGGAGGATGGTAAGTTCAAAAACTTCTTCTCCATGTTGAAACAATTGTCCATAGGCATTCCCCTTATAGAAGCATTGGAGAAAATACCTAGGTATGCTAAATATCTAAAGGATTTGGCGATAAAAAAATGCATGGTAAGCCAAGAGATTTCGCAAGAGCTCCAACATTGTAATGCCATCACCACCAAATCTTTAGTCCAAAAAAGGGAAGATCCCAGTGCATTTACCATCCCTTGTACCATCAACAATTTTGAGCTTGCAAGAGCATTATGTGATTTGGAAGAAAGTATCAATTTTATGCCTCTTGAAGTGTTTAAAAAGCTTGGTTTGGGTTCCCCTACACGGACGAGAATGAGGTTATTGATTATTAGTGAAAGTGGATAAGTTCATATTCCCGATTGATTTTGTAATCGTGATTGTGAGGTTGATTTTGAGGTCCCTATTATTCTGGGAATACCATTCTTGGCCATAGGGAAAGCCCTAGTGGATATGGACTCTGATCAACTCAGGTTTAGGGTAAATGATACAGAAGTGGTTTTTGACATTCGCCAGCCTATGAAGCACCCCGATGAACTAAAAACTGAAGTGTGGGCTGTTGAGGAATTTTGATCATTCAAGATGACTAAGTCGTGCTGCGACATTAAATCAGGCGCTACTTAGGAGTCAACCCAAGAGATTTTGATGGTTTGCTTGTTTTTAAGTTCATTTTCATTTTGTGAATTCTTAGTAGTATTTTGATTGGGTGTTGATTGTAGACATTGGATTGGTTGTATTTCGTAATAACCATGGTCATTTAAAGGGCCTAGTTGTCTTTTTCTTTCAAGAAAGAAAAAACAAAAGAGAGTTAGATTTTAAAAAATAATAATAAAAAGGAGGTAATGGGCTGAAAACCTAAGAAAAACAATTTTAAAAAAAAGGAAAAGAGGGGCAGCAAAGCTGCCAACGCCTAACCCACCAAAAATAATCAAAAAAGGGAGCTGCAGCAAAGGGTTGCTTACAAAAACTTAAACAAAAAAATTTTTGTCCAATTGCTTATATGTTTGGAACCGAAAGAAGGGGAAAAAATAATCTTAAGTGCTTTGATTTGAGACTAAGAAGAGAAACATAAAAGAAGGTAAGTTCCTAAACATTGTATAGAGTTAATGTGTATTCATGGCTATAAATTGGGGGTTAAGGGTTTAAGAAAATTAAGAGTTAAAGAGATAGAGACATTGTGAAATTCTGATGATTAGAAGTAAATCCTTGTTTTATCTTCTTCAATAGCCTTACTAAAGTTCTTGGGCTAGGTGATTTACTTTGGGTTTTGAAATTTAGTGACAAGGGACGTATAATTGCACAAGAAGAATAGTTTTAGAGTACCGAATTTTGGATGAACAAGATGGTTATGATAGTCGAAAAAAATTATTAGATTATTGCACCAATTGGATAACTCTTGGTTTGGGTATTACATTCTATATCATCAAAGGGATAGAAAATAGAAAATCCTAAAAGGGATTGGGAATTTCTAAAGTTAGTATAAACTTAACTTGAATAAAGAAAGTAACATGAGATTTTATGATATGAATATAGATTGACCGAAGAAAGTCTTATGGATTACTTGAGGTGACATGTTTAGTACTTCTACACAAGTACTATGAGTAGTAATCTTAACCCCAATTTGTGTCTTATAAGTTTTCATGATTCTTACATGATTTATAGAGTCAATTGCTATTGAGTAATTTGAATTTGTATATAAGACAAGTCCTTTTACTTGATATGATACCGAAATAGTTATATGTATTTTATAAGACAAGTATATTGAATTTCAGACAATTACCATTATTGAAAGGATTTGGCGTTAACTTGATATATTACATGTATTTTTCATTAGTTTTGACATGATATGATTACAGGATTTACATGTTTTGTACTACTTTGGAAAAGCTTATATGGTTTATAAAGAAATGTTTTAATAGGAGTAGACCTTGATGAATCACGTAGCTAACGATGGGTTCATTAGACCTGGTGCCCCTTGTATTACCAATTATAGATAAGGCCTTCTATAGTGGGAATGTAGAACTAGCATTCCATTACCGATATTCCTCGAGGAGGGATTTACCGATATGAAAGTTACAAGTTATCGTCTATTCTTTTAAGATGATAGATATACCTATTATCGATTACATGATTCACTCTTGGAAACCTCCCGAATATATGTATATGATTTGATATGAAGAGTTTTAACGATTTTACTTCTGAATAACTAAGCTGAATTGCTTATATGAGACAACAAGACGGATTTCGACTGTTGATTTTTGAAAGAACATTCGTTACATGATTTGATGATTATACTAGCATATTTTCTGACTTATCCCTTATTAAAATGGTTGTGGCTATTATTATTTCTCACTTAGCTAGCGTCTCACTCCTCGCTATATTTTTTTTCTTTTTAGAGAATACAGGTGATATCTACGAGGATTTAGCTAGCTAAAGGTAGCAAGTTGATTCTGTGGTGAGTCCCACACCTTTTCGCGTAGGAAACAGTTATTCATTGTTATAGATTTTTTTTTTTAATTCTTAGGGTCGCTCCATAGTCATTTATTTTGTTAGAGCCATGAAAACTCTTTTGTCGTCTTAGATGTGTGATGGATATTTGAGTTTATCCCTATTGTTGGAGACGAGTTAGTACATTGCTTAGAGAATAGAATGAAAAGTTATATGTTATCTTGAATTGAATATTTTGATATTGTGTTGTTGATTCTTAGATAGGATAAATTTTTTGGATAGGCCTAAAAACAGAGGAAACTCTGCCCAATTTTATGTAGAATTCTAGTAAGGCTTGCTTTGGGATTCTTCCCTTTAGCATCAGTCATGATCCTAAATTGGGTTGGGACAAAGTTGGTATCAGAGCCGAGGTTTTTCCTATGAATATGTAGCATAAATTAATAGTAGAATCTCAATTATAGCTATGTATCTGTCCATTTCTATAATCGTGATTCTACGAGGACGTGATAAGATGTTTCTTGTCCTTCCTTCTGATTCCTACTTATGTGTATCACGTTTAGAGCAATTAGAATCTAACAGTACTTGTTTTGTTTATCAGATGGCTTGCACTCAATTTTCTAATGATAGGGCTATGACAGGTGTTCCTCAAACACCTAATGACACCTCTACTAGGCTTCCAATTTCTTCAACTAGGAGAAGGGGTGGATCTCGTAGAGCTAGTCGAGGTAGCGGTCCTAGTGCCACCACAGGAAATTGCAATGCCAATTTGAGGACTACAAGTGAGGATACTCCTGAAATGAGTGCAACTCCACCTCCTCCATCACAAGATGATGCTACTACAACAACACTGACCTCCATGCAGAGAGTTATAGAGGGGTTGGTAGACCAAAAGGACAGATAAGAGAGTATAGGTCAGCATACTGTTGTACTTGCTCAGACCCAGGCACCATCTCAGATGCCCTTACAAACTTATGCTTTTGGGTATAAAGAGGTGTCATTGCAGGAATTCTTGAAGCTGAAATCACCAAAGTTCATAGGTTCTGACAGTTTAGCTGATCCTCAAAGTTTCTTAGATGGAACCTTCAAGGCATTGCGAGTGCTAGGATATTCTAGTTAGAGACCTGTGGAACTTGCAATATACAAATTAGGGGATATGGCTAACACATGGTATGAGATCTTATTATTAGATCGGTCTGCGGGAGCAGCACCACTGAGATAGGATGAGTTCACTAAGTTATTCATGGATCACTTCCTTTCTGAAATTTAGATCCAGAAATATACAAGTCGGTTTGAGAGATTAGTATAGACTCCGGATATGGATGTGTCAACCTATAATACCAAATTCTGTAAACTGGCCAGACATGCTCCTTGCTTAGTACCAACTGAAGAAGCTAGAGTTCAAAGATTTGTGAATGGATTGGTTATTCATCTGTACACTGTGGTAGCTCCAAATATGAAGAAATTGACATATTTAGAGGCAATTGATTTAGCAAGAAAGATTGAAGACAAGGGCCGTGAGGAATGCACAGCCTTTGATGCCTGAAAGAAGGCCAAGACAGGGGGATCTTTTGGTGGTGACTATGGTACAAATCGCAAAGTAAGAAGTTAGGGAAGACAACATCAGGGCTCTCAGGCAGGATTGGGTGCAGTTGCACAATCCACATACAGACCACATCAGGGTTAGGGTGTTCAAGGACAACCCTCATCACAGGGACATCGATATTCTAGTCAAATGTATGCCAATATTCTATCCTGTCAGACTTGTGGTAGATCACATGCAGGCAAGTGTTGTATTTTGACTGGAGGGTGCTTCCGATGTGGTTAGTTAGGACATAGCCTTAGAGATTGTCCTCAACCTCCGAAAAACTCAAACCAGAACTCCACTCAGATGACTACACCTACTCAGACTATTCTTAATGCTTCAGGTACTACTAACACAGAAAATAGAGGTCAAGGTGTCAGAGATCATGTTGCTGGAAATCAAGGATATGGAAATATGAGTAGAGGCCAGTCAAGAGTTTTTGAACTTACTAGACAAGATGTTAAGGGCTCGAATGCAGTGGTTACAGGTATTATTCCAGTTTGTTCATTTGATGCACATGCTTTGATGATCCAGGATCTACCTACTCCTATGTGTCCTGTACTTTGCTTTGAGGTTTGCTAGAAAACCAGAGATACTGAATCATCCTTTCCTTGTTCCCACTACTATGGGAGATTCTCTGTTAGTTGAGTATGTGTACCATGATTGTCAAATTAAAGTTGAGGGTAGAGACACTCTAGCTAACTTAATTGTACTTGACACGATTGACTTTGATGTGTTGTTGGATATTGTCACGACCCGAAATTCAGGCGTGATGGCACTCGTCTTTTTCCACCAAGACAAGTCAGCCAACAACCCAACTATAACATTAAAATGCGGAATTATAATCAAAATGAAAGTTCAATTTA